>SJYC01143006.1:0-34915 GCA_006408675.1 Madoqua kirkii
CAGGGGCCCGGCCTGGGGCCTGCGCCTGGGGGGCGGGCGGCAGGCAGGGGCCCGGGAGAGGGCTGGGAATGAAACAGGGGCTCCACCAGGGGCTCCCTGGGGCTCCAACGGCTGAGACCCCTTGCTCTCAGCGGAGGAGCTGGGATTCCATCCCTGGTCAGGCAACTACGAACAGAGCCTGCATGTTGCAACTAAGGGCCAGCGCAGCCAATCATTAATATTTTTAAATGAATAAAAAATAAACTAATTAATTCAAAATAAAAAAGGTGATCGGCCAGTATCCTGGCCTCTTAGGAGAACCAGAGGTGCCCAGAGCACAGAGGAGGCCATCTCTGATCGCAGAGGGTATGACAGGGGCCCAGGCCGGGCAGGGCGTGTCCGGGGCCCAGCCGTCCACGTACCCGCTCTTCGGGCCTGTGGAGCCGCGCGGTGTCCTTCCAGGCGTCCTCCGGCTCTGCCCCCACAGCCGCCCGGCTCCGGCCATCCTCTGCCCGCGTCTGTGGGGGCGGCTGCAGGCTGTGGAGGGGCTGGGGTTACTGTGGACCCCGGGCCGGCCCAGCACCCGCCTGTCCCCAGTCCTGCGTTCCCTGGGATGGGAGGCCTGGGTCGGCGCCTTCGCGGGAGGAGAGCGGGAGCGGGGCTCCTAGGAAGGGGGACGAGGCTGCCTTACTTGTCCGCGCCAACGGCCTCCGTCTGCACTTGGACCGTACAGAGCTGCCATGAACTATCCTGCAATACGGAGGCGTGGACTTGGTCGGAAGCGATCCTTCCCCTCCCCGGCCCCACCCCACGGCCAGGTGGTCCCCGCTGGAGGAGGCAGGGATCAAGGATGCAGGAGACCTCCTGGGAATCACCCGCCGTGCCGCGTCTGCCCACTGCTCAGATGGGAAGGCTGAGGTCTAGGGAGGAGACGCACCCGTGTCAGGCCCCACAGAATGTCAGCAGCCAGGCTGGGCTGGGAACCCAGGGGTCCTGCACCCCCGAGCCAGAGGCACTGCCACCCTCCCGCTCCAGGCTCGCCCTGCCCCCACCCGCTCACCTCCTGTCTCTTGTTTCGATGACGAGTGTTTCGGCGCGGGCCAGGGTACAGGGCCGGAGCCGCAGCCGCACCCCCCACAGAGGCTTCCACCGGAACAGCAGCAAAGGGAGCCCCGCCAGCATCCAGACCACGGCGTGATAGCCGATGGCTCTCCACGGACTGCCACAGTAGCCGCTGAGCCTCTGTGCCGCGGGGCAAGGCGGGCAGCTGGGCGGGCTGGGCCACCCCACTCGGAGCCTGCCCGCCCCTCCCCATCCACGTGCCACGGGCACGCGCACACAGTCACAGCCAACTCACTGAGACCCCCAGGTCACGACTGCAGCCCGCCAGCCTCCTCTGTCCGTGGGACTTCCCAGGCAAGAACACTGGAACGGGCTGCCAGTTCCTTTCCAGGGGATCTTCCCGACCCAGGCATCCAACCTGCGCCTCCCACGTCTCACACCTCTGCAGGCGGGTTCTTAACCACTGAGGCCTGGGACCCTCCCCCTGCTGCCCCGCCTCCACATACCTCGGATGAAACTGAGGAGCTGAGGGGATCTGTAGATGTCTCGATCGTCAGGGTCCCATAACCGGCGGGCGTGCTGCCCACGAGCGGGCTGCTGTCTGTGGGCAGAAGGGGAAACGTCCTTGGTGGGGGGGCTTGGCCTCCTTCCTTAAACAGGACTGAAGCTGACACACCCAGCAACTCGGGCCTTTCCGGCCCCATTCCCCACATCCTGCTGGCTCTTGCTCACAGCGCCTTGTTTCCTTGAGCCCCTGGTGATTTCTGACGGGCTGTGGCCTGGAGTCGGGGCCGGGGCTTGTCCGGCTTCACCAGCACCCACACACCCAGCTGCTGCTTTCCTGGGAGCTCTGTGCCCCACTTTCCACCTGGTCTCCACCCCAAGGGCAGGGACAGGGCTCTTCATCCTTCATAACCTTCCTGCCCAGCACAGGCCTGGCTGTGAGGAGACGCTGAGAATCCGGACCAATAAAACGTAAGGGCAGCCTCACTGTGGATGTGAAATGAGAGAGGAAGAAGGAAGACCCCGTCGCTGGGGGTGGGCTGGAGGGGGGAATGAGCTGAGCAAGCCCCCAGGGCCGGAGGAGAGACGCTACCACGTGCCAGGGCCCAGAGGAACAGCAGGCAGCTTCCTTCTGTGAGGAAGGGGCCCATTTTAAAGATGGGAAAACTGAGGTTCAAGGAAGCGCGGTGGGCATTTCTACTGCAGAAATCATTCTTTTTCTCCTGCTTCCCCTACTGTAGAGCTATATTCCTAGCAGAGCAGGCAGACAGAGGGCGAGCTGGGGCCCTTCAGGGGGAGGACTCACGGCTCCCAGCCTCTGCCAGCGTTTCTCCAACTGCGGTCCCCAGACCTCTTGGAGAAGCTGTTAAGACATGACGATGCCCGAGGCCCTCCCAGACCCGTGGGCACGAAGGCGGTGGTGCTGGGCAGCCGCAATTTCCCAGGAAGAGCTCGCTGCGGGGGGTGGGAAGCCGGGCAGGCGGGGAGCAGCCTGCTGAGTTTCTGGGCTCCCTTCCCTGCCCCCCGCCCCAGACAGAGCCCTGCAGGGGCCTGAGCTAACAAACCCAAGGCTTCCCAGGCAGCTGATCCTGTCGCAACACTCCAGCCCCACAGGGGCTCTGCCCCCAAACACTCGAGTTCCTGCAGCTGCTCCAACCCCCGAGGCAGCCGGGAGGGTCAGTGTTGCCCAAGGACCCACGTGTGGGCTCCGCTCCCGGTCCTTCTTCTGTGGTAACACAGTGACCCTGCATGGGAGCACAGTAACTACCCCCTTTTTACAGAAGAAAGTCAGGCTCAGAGAGGTTAGGTAGGATTTTAAAGCCCATCAGATCAGACCAGACAGTCTGTTCTCTTCTCTCCAGCCCCTGCGCCTCCACCTAAGGATGGTGGTAATAATTACTATGGTAATGATCAGAGTCAGAACTGCCGACGTCCATTAAGCACCTCCTGGGTGGCAAGAGGGGCTCGAACCTGCCACAGGAAGGGGCTCCTTTCACTCCCCAGCAACACGAGGAGGAGCTGCTTCCTACGAACGAGGGAACGAGGCTGAGCCACGAAGGCCCCCACGTGAACGGTGGAGCCAGGAAGTCACAGCCCAGATCCTGTGTTCTGGGGGCCAGTGGGCACCATCGGAGAGTAGGACACACCCCCGCACCGCCTGAAGCCTCTCTCAACAAGAGGACCCAAACCCACACGGAGCCAGGCTCCACCACGGCCAAGCCACCCGGCCACTGGGCGGCTCAGAAAACCATGGAGCCGCCACCCACTCCAGGAAGGGCCTAGTCTCTGGGGAATACACACACACACACACACACACACACACACACACACACACACACACACACAGAGAGAGAGAGAGAGAGAGAGAGAGAGAGAGAGAAACACAGACACAGACACACACACAGATATACACAGATAATACACAGACACATACAGACAGATATACACAGACACACACACAGAGACACACACACGCAGACACACACACAGACACATACAGAGACACACATAGATATACACAGACACACACAGAGACACACACAGACACACAGACAGACCCACACAGACAGATATACACAGACACACACAGAGACACACAGATACACACAGACACACAGACACACACAGAAAGATACACACAGACACACACAGATACACACAGAGACAGACACAGACACACAGAAACACGAAGCCTGCAGCTCTCAGTCACCTGCGCCTGCTCAGCCTCCTCCGGGCCCACAGAGACCCCTGAGGTGGCGCCTCTTGGGCTCTGGCCCCAGCCCAGCCCGGCTTCTGAGGGAGGCTTGTCGGGGTGTCATTTCCGGCCTGCCCTCATGGGAGCGCACAGATGACAAAGGGCTGAGCCCCTGCTCTCTGCATGTGTGCGGCCCTCCTCTCTGCTGCGGGTCCGTGCGTGTCTGTGGCTGCAGGTGGGAACAGGCGGCTGCCCTGGGGCAGGACACCAGGCGCTCAGGGCCCAACAGGCCGAGCCCTTTTCCTGTTCCCACTTCAAAGACCACAGTCCCCGCTGGCCTTCCCACCAGAGCCCCCGCCAGCCCTGAAGACCTGCCTCCAGAGGGGGCAGAGTGGGTGGTCTCTCCCTTTTAGGGCTGACCTCGGGTGTGAGGGGAGAGCACCTTGCAGGGGAATCCTCTGGCAGTCCAGGGGTTAGAACTCTGTGCTTCCTCAGCAGAGGGCACTGGTTTGATCCCTGGTTGGGGATAAGATCCCCTGCAAGCTTCAAGGTCAAAAAAAAACCCCAAACGACCACCACAAAGGGGGCTGACACAGGCCAGGCACCATTCAGGGCTTGACACACTTTGATTCACTCATTTCTCACCACTGTCGAGTGGGGACTGCTTTATTCCTATTTTACAGATTAAGAAACTGAGGCCCGGAGAGGTGGAGGAAGTCGCCCAAAGGCACACAGCCAGTGTGTGGTGGGATGTGATCCAGGGGGTGTGATCGTAGGGTGCCCGCTCTGAACCGCAGCTCCACGCCTGCCATCGCTGCCGTCCCCATTGGTAACTGTGGTTCTTTCACAAGGGCCTCAGCCTCTCTGGCTGACCCCTCTCCAGGATCGTGACCCTGAGGCAGCTGGCCCAGGGGGTGTTTGAAGTTCCTGAAGCGTGGCCTGCAAGTTCCTGAAGCGTGGCCTGTGCAGGAGGGCGTCACCGGCTCCTCTGCCAAGGAGGTGTGGCTTCCACCCTGACCCACTTCTCAGGCTCCCTTCCACGCCCCCACCACCCCCGTCTGAAAACCCACAGCTGTGCGCTCAGCAGCCACTCCCTGGCATCCACGCCCCCAGGCCAGCGGCTGTGCTGTGGACCGGCTGCAGCGTGGTGCCCACCAACTTGTCTCACAACGGGAAAGGGCATTATTCCAAAGTCCTCTCTGCCCACTCCTCGCCTTCACTGAGAGCAGCGTGTCAGGCCTGCAGGCATCGCCCGCTCCTGCTCACAGCGAATGGAGTCTACTGAATGAACGGACACGCGAGTGAGGGCCACACACCTCACTGACATAGCAGGGCTGGGAAGCAGTGGGGCCAGGGCCACTGAGTCCCTCTTCTGCCCTGGGCCAGCCGGCAGGTACAGAGGGACCAGCCTCTTCTTTCTTATCGGGCCCCGCTAGGGCCCACGTGGAGCTGCCCTCACATCTCGCGTCCCCCAGGATCTAAACAGTGTGCCCTCTGGAAGTCCTTCCTTGCGTCTGTCACACGCCCATCACTTTCTCCCAGCCAACCTGGGGAAGGAGGAAGGCAGCTTGAAGGAGGAGGTCACATCTGCGGAACACTCTAGATTCCCAGCAAGGTCAAGCCCAGGGCCTGCTTTTGCAGAACACCTGTCAACATACGCAGAAGGCTTTGTTTACATCTACTCCCATCTGAGGCTCCCCAGGGATGGCACAGGAGGTCAGGGCAGTGTCTGGTCTCTTCCGGGACCACCAGCTGCTTGAGATGAGAGTACTTTCACAAATGATACACTGCTCTTCTCGATAACAGCAACCGATCTTCACAGGTAACCCTCTGACGGAGGGACTATTACCATCCCATTTTACAGTTGGGGAAGCTGAGGAACACAGCTTCAGGGTCCCTTGCGCAGGCTCATAGAGCTTGAAAGGGGAGAAGCTGGAAATGAGTGGGTCTGAATGAACACATTTCTTCCATTCACCCTCACAGCCACCTCTCAGAAAGTAAGGATTAGGATCCCCATTTCAATGAGGCTCAGAGAGGTTGATTAACATGTCCAAAGTCACACAGCTCCAAGTGGTCAAGACTAGACTTGAACCTAGTCTGACTCCACAGCCCCGGGGCAATGCCACCAGCACTGCAGAGGAGCACTACAGAGGAGCACTGCAGAGCCGAGGGACTGGAGTCAAAGCCGTTTGGGAACCTCTTGTTTCCTGCGGAAGCTCGGGTTTCCTGCTGATGATCCGGCGGAGGCCTAGGCAGCCTCCTCCCTTGCCGCGCTTCTCCTGCAGCCCAGGAGCTCCTCTCCGGGGTGGGCTGAGTCAGGGACAACCTGCCAGGAGCTCCCTGATCTGTGGGTCTGGAGTCCCTCCGCAGGTCTGCACCCTAGAGTTGGGGCTGGGGGAGTGAGGTGGGAGACAGGAGGGAGAGGCCTGAGGGGCTGAAGCTGCAGAGAGGATGCTGGGTGTTGGTGGCGCGTGGCTGAGAGTGAGCCCTCTCTAAACACCGGAGGTCTACTGGTGCCCTTCGCAGCAGGCGAGATTTAAATTAGGTGGCCTCCAGACATACGGCTTGGGACAGGTGACAGGGACGGTGTGGTCCCTGGACCAGGGCACTGAGGCTTCCTCTGGAGGCCTGGAGTGACATTTGTACCCCAGGACACTGCAGTCCAAAGATTCAGGAACCCTCCAGCTCCATTCATTCATTCAGCCCAAAGGAACACCCGCTCAGAGGCCCGGACGCAGCGGCCTCCAAGCCTCTCCCATCTGGACGCCGGTCTCCGCACCGGGAGGCCCGCGCCCCGGTTAACCCTCTGCACGGCGGCGCCGGGCGCTGAGCCGCCAGGGCTTTAGGAAGGAGCCACCCCGGGCTCTCGGCCTCTCTGGGATCTGGAGTCGGGGGAGGTGCCCGGCGCGGGGTTTTCGGTGGAGGGGGCGGGTCCGGGGGCCGCTCCCGCGGTGCGGTCTCCCAAAGGCAAGTGGACCGCGCCCGGGTCCCGTCTGCCGCGGCGGCGCGCTCACCTGCGCTCATGGCGGCTCCTCGCGCTCATCGCCGGCACGGGCGTCGCGAGGCCCCGCGGCAGGGACCGAGGCGGAAGGCCGGGGGCGCGGGGCGCGGCGGAGCCGGGCCGCCCGCAGCACCTGCAGGACCCGGAGGAGGGAGCGGCGGCCACGGTGCCGCAGTCGGGTCTGCGCCCCCCGAGCCCCGCCCCGCGCCCGCCAAGCCCCGCCCTCTGCGTCCGCGCACCCCGAGGGCCGCCGGGACTTGTAGTCCGAGCCGGCCCCGCCGCGCCGGGCCTGGGCTGCGGGAGGCGGAAGCGAGAGCCCTGGGGCAGAGGCGCACAGCGGGCGGAAGGCGGAGACGCGCAGGGCGCCCCGCAGACGCGCGAACCCCGGCGCGCTCAGAGGTCTAGTCCTCAGACGCGAGCGCGGGTGCGCCCCTGCCCTCCTGCCCAGAGTCGCGCCCAGGGTTGCGACGCAGCCACACAAGGGCGCCCGGGGAAGCAGCAGGCCTGTTACACAACCGCCTCAGACACACACGTGGGTTCGCACACACAGGCTAGACTCCCAGGACCCAGACACAGCGGAGTCACACACAGAGGTGATGCTTAGACACCAGGCACGCACACCCGGGAGCCCGACCCTTAGGAGACACAGGTAAGACCAGGCCGGCGCGCCCCCCATTAGGCACCAGGCGCGCTGGTTCAAGCTGCGCCCTCTCTTCTGGGCTCTGTGACCTCGGGCAAGCCACTGAGCCTGGGTCTCGTTTCTTTTCTTTTTAAAGCATAGTTATATTTACTTTTTTATTGATTGGTTGATTGATGAGGACTATTTTTAAATTCTTTATTGAATTGCTACTATGTTGCCTCTGTTTTGTATTGCCTAGTTTCCCGACCCGGGGTGGAACACCCGCAGCTGCCCCCACTCCAAGTTGAAAGGCAAAGTCTTAACCGCTGGACCACCAGGGAAGACCCCCTGGGCATCACTTATTGACCTTTAGGAGGATGACGCCGTGAGCAGTACCTGCTTGATGCTGTTGTGAGGCTTACAAGAGGAAAAGCGTGAAATGCACTTGGGACAATATCCGGCACCACTGGAGAGATGTCGCAGGAAGAAGACACACCCGCCCGGGGACTCACAGTCTCAGAAACAGCCCTACAGAGGTGTGTGTGCACACGGGCGCGCTGCAGTGACGCACAGAACGCTTCTAAAATGCCAGAGAAACAGCGGAGGCGGGGCTTCCCTGGCGGCCGGTGGTTAAGAAGCTGCCTTGCGGTGCAGGGGACGCGGTCCAGGAAGACCCTGCATGTCTTGGAGCAACTAAGCCCACGCAGCACAGCCTCTCAGCCTGCATGTTGCAAGTACTGGAAGCGATGTGCCGAGACCCCTGGCTCTGCAACAAGGGGCGCCTCCGCAGAGAGGCCTGCGCCCGCAGCTGGAGAGGCGGCCGAGCAGGCCTGGGCGCAGCAACGGAGACCCAGCCAGCCAAGATAAGGAGGTGAGAATTCAATCATGGAGACAGCAGGGGCGTACCTGGGTCTCAGAAGCCTCACAGCACGGCTGCAGACAAGCCTGCACAGGTGGGAACAGGGAGCCCCGGAAGAGCACCAGGACCCCGGGCGTGTATGCGGCCTTAGCACGTCGTCCCATGGTGACAGGCACAGACATGGCGTCCCCTGACCCAGGGGTCGGTGGCTTCTGGACTGAGGATCTCCAAAGGATTACAGACCCCAGGCTCCACGGCAAACCAGGAAGGATCACATAGAGACTAGAACTGGGCCCAGGGCATCATTACGCATTTCTGCAAAGCCGGGAGCTGCTCTCGGAGCTGGGAACAGAAGGGAGAACAAACAGACATGGGCAGCAGCCAGGGGCAAGCGGAGGAAAACTCCAAAGTAGCCCAAAGTGGGGAGGGCTGCAAGGACCCAGAGCTGTGATGAGGAGTACTGGTGCGGGGAGAGAGTCCAGGGGAGGGCAGGGGAAGCTTTGGCAGTGTCTGATACAAACCAGGGACTCCGTCCATACGTTTGACAAAGGGGTGGGTGTTGGCAGGACTTGCTGATGAAGGTGGAGGTGCAGGAATGGAATCAAAGGTGCCTCTGCTCACTGAGTTTTGCTCTGAGCAGGTGGGGGGCGGTGGAGCCGTTTGCTCAGCTGGGGCTGGGGGAGCAGGCTGACACTGGGCCGCGGGGCTGGCTTCACCCGGTTCAGGTGAGAAGACCCATTTCTTCTGCTGATGCTCCAGGGAGGGAGCCTACTGCCCCGAGTCCCCATTTCCTCCTGCAGAACTTAGCTCGGCGCCAGTGCAGACCGCCTGACCAGGGAGCCCTGATTTTGGCGGCAGGCTGGATGGCTGGTTCTGTTAGGGGAAGCCCGCTGATTGAAGCCAGCCGCCCACCCCGGCCGGGCACCACAGTAACCATTTGCGTGAGGTGTTTTATGACAGGAGATCCTGATAAGGAACACACACTAAGCCACCACCAGCCGGAAGAGTTCGGGAAAGGTCGAAAGGAGACACCGCGTGTCCGTCCACTTCCCAGAATCCCTCTCGCTAGCATCCATCTTGGCTGAGCGCTGTGTGCGCCACCAGGAAAGACTCTGAATTAGAGTGATTGGCCAAAGACCACCCGGAAACTAATCCCATCACCATAAAGCCCGAGACTGCGAGCCACGCGGCAGAGCGGTTCTCCTGGGCTCCCTCGCCCTCCTGCTCTCCACCCGGGCGCCGTTTCCCAATAAAATCTCCTGCTTTGTCAGCACATGTGTCTCCTTGGACAGTTCATCTCCGAGTGTTAGACACAGCCCAGTTTCGCGCCCTGGAGGGTCCGCCGTCCTGCCACAGTCTGGCACCAACGGCTTCTTCAGATGCCCTGCCAGGAGGCTGGGCGGTGCCGTGGCCGGGGCTGCGCCCGGCCCTGGGGAGGCCTGGGCTTGGTGCACACCAGCTGCGTCTACTGTGAGAGCGCTAGAAAGCCACCTTCCCTCTCCGAGCCTCTCTCCTCCTCTGTGAAACGAACGCTCTTCCAACAAGGTGGCAGGAGCCAGCTGCTTTCCTGAGGCCCTGGCGCTGGGCTAAAAGCTTCCGAAAAGCAGGGGCTTGGGGACTGCATGTCAAGATTTGTCCCTGATTTTTTGTATTGCTCTTTGGGGCTTCCCTGCTGGATCAGATGGTGAAGAATCCACCTGCAATGCAGGAGACCCAGGTACGATCCCTGGGTTGGGAAGATCCCCTGAAGAAAGGAATGGCCAATGCCTCCAGCATTCTTGTCTGGAGAATTCCATGACAGAGGAGCCTGGTGGGCTACAGTCCATGGAGTCACAAAGAGCCATACACGCCGAGGCACTAACCCGTTCATTTTCACTTGGCATTTGAGACACGCCAGCCTCAGCCACCTGGGAAGGAGCCACAGCTCCAGGTGGTCCGTGGTCTGTATGGCAGGAGGCCAGAGGAGGCTTCCTTCCAAGCCACAGAGGCTCTGTGAGGCCTGCCTCTGCCCAGGGCCACCTGTGGGGAAGCGGCTCTCCTTGTGGCCACCAGGCGGTCTGCGGGCTGGGCCCAGGGAGGAGGTTCCCTTCTGCGGCTGCTGCTTCCTCGGGGACCCGCAGGAAGGACATGATATGCCTGCTTCTGAGGCAGATGGGGTGAGGGAGCCCTGGGGAAAGAGCGGCAGGCACGGCTTTCGCCACATAAGAGAAGCCCTTTTGGCCCCAGCCGTTCTGTGATCTAAGCCTGCCCACGATGCGTTCCCTAGACCAGGTCTCAGTAACTAGTGATATTAAGGGAGCAAAAGAATAAAGGATTGTTATCAGGCAAGAGAAGTAACACTAGCAAAGATAATACAGCAGTTGTAAATGCCAGCTTCTGTGTCACTGGTGATGGTTAGCCTGAAATGCTCAACCACCAGATCAACGGGAACCTGAGGTCGACCTCTTCCAACTCTTGTGACTTCCATCAACTGAAGCTTGGACTCTGTTGACTGTCCAAACCCCTTCATGAAAATGCGTGCACCTTAGCTTAAAACTCCCCTAGTGTTGCTGTTTGGGGAGATGCTGCTTTGGGGGATATAGATCCCTGGTGGTCTCTTTTCTCTGCAAGGAATAAATCTTTCCTAATCCTGGTGTTTTGGTCTGACAGTCCCCCAGAGGCAAACCCAGTTTTCGGGACTGGTTTACTCTAGAGCATTGCCAAACTTCTGCTTCCCTGGTTTCACTACATCTTTGCAGCAAAATGGATTTTCTTATGTAGTGACAAGCCCCATGATTCTCTCATGCGGTGACAAGCCCCGTGACGAGACGACGGCCGTCTGGACGGATCAGGCGGGGTCTCAGCAGTCAGTCTGGCAGTCCCCCAGGCAGGGAGGAGGTGGGTGTCAGTGGCACACCCTCCTGGCACCCAGCCGTCAGGGCGATGTGGGCAATGAGGAGGGAGCATTGTTAGTCTTGCACAGACAGCCCACCCTCTGCACGGGAGTCTCCCACTCCGGCCACGTTGGAAATACACCAGCTGAGACAGTCCTGAGGGGCTGGCGCCCAGATCTTGCAGGACCTCAGTTCCCGAATCCAGGGATCTCACCTGGGCCTCTGCAGTGAAAGTAGCATCCAAACCACCAAACCACCAAGGATTCCCAGGGAATCAGTCACCTTGGGAGTGTGATTAGTCTTCCACACAGCAGGTATTTGAGACAAACCAGTTACTTGAGTTTACAGAGCATTTGCTCAACTGCAAGCTAGAAGCTTTTTTTACGTTATTAGTTTTTAAACTCATATGTGTTAGGTATTTATTTTTGAAGTTTTTTTCAGCGTAACTGAAGGGTAACTGAAAACAGTGTGAGATATTTAAAGTGTATGATGTGATTTGATATACATTGTGAAGAGGTTTTTCCCTTATCAATTCAATTAACACATTCATACCTCAAACATTTTTTGAGGAATGGTAAGAACGCATATTTATTCTCTTTCTAAAAGATGCTTATTTGTCTGTTTTTGGCTGTGCTGGCTCTGCTGCTGGGCCGGGATTTCTCTGGTTTTGCGAGTGGCGGCTGCTCTCAAAGCTGCGCAGGCTTCCCCTGCGGGGGCTCTGGCTGTGGGGCGCTGGCTCCAGAGCCGTGGCTTCAGCCACCACAGCTCAGGGGCTCCAGAGTGCAGGCTCAGCGGTTGTGGTGCCCGGGGGCCTGCGGCGTGTGGGCTCTTCCTGGACCAGGGGCTGAACCAGCTTCCTTTGCATTGCAAGGCAGATTCTTAACCGTGGACCACTAGGGAAGCCTCCCATTTATTCTTATGAAGACTTTACCCACAATTCTGAGGGGAGAATGCTCTTAATTCCCATTTTACAGATAGGAAAATAGAGGCTCAGAGGTTCATCAACTTGCCCAAAGATGGGGTCAGAAGAGGTGGCTGGTTTCAGCCCTTAGGGAAACTCGAAGCATTCCACAGGATGCCTTTTTGCGAATGGAAGCACATCATCTGGACACAGTTAGGGCACAGAAGCAGCGTGAAGGACGAAACAGCGTTCTGCTCAAGTCTGCAGCTTTATTAGACGTCTTTGTGACTTAAAATAGAACATTCGCCTGCAGTCCAATTGAAGATTAAATAAGCAGTAAATTAAACAATCAGTTGATGACATATTCTAATTTAGCTCAAGTTTAAACGGGGTGAGAGAATCGTCTATGGTTGCAAACTGACGTCTGACAAAGCTGATCTGAAGTGGCAGCTTCCCTGCTTCTCATCAGCAGCTGGCTGGTGCAGAAATCATGTTTAAAGCCATTAAATTACTCCCAAGAAAGCCCATCTCTCCCTACAGGTCTCAAGACTAGAGGCAGAATCAAATTATCCAGGAATGTGGCCTCCCCCGAGGCTGGCAGAAATCAGTTAAGTGGAAACAGATCTGGAAGGCAGTTTTGCCCTCCTGCCGCCCATCCCCGGATATGGAGGGCTGTCTGAAGTTTTTCCGTTCTCACTTCCAAACTTGGAGCTTGAACATCTGGACTGTGTACTGCGTGTTCTTACTGAGGTGGTCAACAATTCCGAGATGCTCATAGTAGGGTTTCCCTGGTGGCTTAGACAGTAAGGAATCTGCCTGCAATGCAGCAGCCCGGGGTTCAATCCCTGGGTTGGCAAGATCGCCCGAAGGAAATGGCCACCCACTCCAGTATTCTCGCCTGGAAGATCCTGGACAGAGGAGCCTGGTGGGCTACAGTCCATGGGGTTGCAGTCAGGGATGACTGTGCAAGCAACACACACACAGTGTAAGGGCAGGGGCGCCAGAGGACGAGGCAGTTGGATGGTGTCACTGACTCAGTGGACACGGTTGTGAGCAAGCTCTGAGATGGTCAAGGACAGAGGCGCCTGGCGTGCTGCAGTCCATGGGGGAGCAGATATGGGCACGAGCGAGTCAGCGATAGCAGCAAAAGGAAGGGCGGACTGTGCTTCCTGAATCCCTAGCAATTTAATGTTTGCTCCTTTTCTCCTGGTGACCTGGGCTCCTAGGCAGGAGGGGACAGGCCCTGCCCCGCACCTCCTGCAGCACCAGACGCGTGCCTTTGAACTGCCCCCTTTTATTTGCGGCTTGTGCTTTATTTACGGGCTTGGTCTTCGCGCGGCATATGGGCTTCCTCTAGCTGCAGGAGCCTGGGGCCTCCCTGGGGTGACGTCCCTGATTGGGGCGCAGGCTCCCGGGGAGCGGGCTCTTGAGCACAGGCTCGTAGCTGTGGTGTCCAGGAGTGACTGCCGCTCAGTCTGTGGGATCTTCCTGGATCTGGGATCAAAATTGTGTTCCCAGCACCTGCAGGCGGTCTTATTATTTCTTGCATGACATGTGGGGTCTTATTTCCCTACCAGGGATCAAACCCGTGCTTCTGCATTGGAAGTGCAGACTCTTAACCACTAGGCCACCAGGGATGTCCCACAGCTGGCCGATGAACCAGTGGACCACCAGCGGGGTCCAGACTATTAAAGCCAGAAACGCCCATTAAGGTTCATTCTCAGTGACTCAGACCTTTTTCTTAGCCTCTTGATACAAGAAGTCTTTGTTTCCAGGATAATCTTCAGTGCTACAACTTGAAGAACAGCTTTCCTCAGAGTGAATGCACCGGAACGTGTGTTGGAAATGTAAATAAGTTACATCCTTGCCAAAGAGCAGAGAACCAGAGGGCAAATAAACTAAAGTTGAAGGTAAATTTCACACACACACACACACACACACACACACACACACACACACTCTTTAGTAGCACCATGGACCTTTTACATCCTAAGGGTAAAAGTAAAAAACTGCTGTTATTCACAGTAGCTAAAACGTGGAAGCAACCAAAACGTACACTAACAGATTGGATAAACAAAATGTGCTGTGTACATACAGTGGGATCCTTCAGTCTCGGGAAAGGGGATTCTGACACTCGCTGGAGTGTTCAGGGGAGTGAGCCTGCAGAACTCTGTGCTAACTGAAAGGTGCTACAGAAAAGACAAAGCCCGTCCAATCCCACTTCTGTGAGGGAGAGTAGGCAGAGTCCCAGAAATACAAGAGATACAAAGTCGAGTGACGGTGGCCAGGTGCTATGGTATGGACCGAGAAATTCTAAGTGTTCAACAGGCAGAGTCTGAGTTTTTCAAGAGGAAAGTAGTTGTGGAGAGAGGGCTGTGCAATAATGCGGATGTCCTTACCACCACTGAGCCGCCCACTGAGAAACGGCCCAGGTGGTCGGCTGTTTTGTGTGTGTCACCACAAGGAGGAAAAACACTAGAAACTCGCTAATATTTTGCGCCTAAGTTTTGAAGGGAATGAAGAACTTCACACATCTGAGATGACAGCTCTGGAGGAATGACATGAACGGTCAGCAGGGGTGTGACAGCTGGGGAGCTGCAGGGGCTTCCGTTTTCCACTGGACAAGCTGCCACTGTTTTCTCAGCGTTGCCACGCTGGGGGCAGCAGAGCCAGGGCGGCCGCTCACGCTTCCCGCTGAGGTCGCTGAGGTCGCGGGCTCTGGAGGGAGCTGCGGGGCAGGCGCTCACAGCTGTGCCGGGGACTCTGTAACGTTGTCTCTATGAGACAGACGTGGTTTTAAGTGACTCCAGCGCTGGGAGCTGTAGAGGCCAGGATGCTGTGCTCCATGGGCCAGTGCTTGCTGAGCACCGAGGGAGGGAGGCGCCCGCGCTCCCAGAGGGAGGGCACGCGGGGCAGCAGAGACGGGAGCGAGCCCCAGCCCGCGGCACTCCCAGGCGCTCCCACGGCGGCTCAGCCCCGGAGCCAGGTGCCCTCCTCAGGGCACGTGCGCCTCCCCTGCAGCACGTGTAAGGAGCAGGCCTGTTCTTTGTTAATAAACTAGAATAGTGTTTTTATTTCTCAGACTGTTTATTGTGCACGCAGCGTTTGTGGGAAAGCACGGCCTCTGAAGGGACGCGGAGGTGGGCTGCGTTCCGGGCCGGCTACTGTCAGGGTGAGCACGGCAGTTAGGCAGAAGCCTGCTTCTCCTTATAGGTCGCCATCATCTTCTTGATTTCAGCAATAGCTTTCCCAGGATTCAGCCCCTTGAAAAAAGCAGAAGAGCACCAATAGGGAACATTAAGTGAAACTGAACGAAGAGCCCGATGACCCGGGTGAGACTCCTGCTGGTGCCGGTGCCGGGTCCAAGCCCCGTGACTGCAGAGCCAGGGCTCCTCGGGGCTGGCTGGGGCTGACTGCCCCCGTGCCCACTCCCGAGACGGCCGCGCTCTGCAGGAGCCGGGCCCACTGAACGCCTGCGGGCGAGGCTCCCTGTGGCTGGTCAGAGCCCCTCCTCCTGTGCCCACACTGCCAGACGCAGGCAGGTGTCTCTAAGGCTTCATATCATACTATTATCATTCAGTCACCACCACCGGAAACCAGCGTCTACAAGCCCTCAGAACTACGTGGGAGGAAGAACCCTGTTACCCCTTCCTGAGCTCCATGAGCTAAGTGGCGGTGACCCTGGGACGAGCTGCAGCCTGGCCCACGGCTGTGACGCTGTCCTGCAGGAGGCACAGGAATGAGGCCCAGCGAGGGCCCGCCGCCCGAGACAGCGAGGGGGCAGCCCAGCGCTTGGTAAAATCAGACGCTCATCTGAGGCGAGTGGCGGGCTTCTCAGTTCACAAGGACAACTCTTAACTTTGAAACTGAAGCGTGTAGGAAAAAAGAGATCTTCAGAGAGACAGAGAGGGAAAGAGCAGTCAGTCTTCAAAAGACTGGTCCCTGAAAGCTTATGGGATCACAAGTGTATCCCTCTGAACTGTCCTTCTAAAGGAAGTTCCTGGACTATCGCTACAGGACACGAGAAGAGGCAGACGCCAGCAGAGGGCACGCAATCACCGTGTGCAGTGGCCCCCATCCTGGGCGCCCGGGACGCTGGCTCCAGCACGCCTTCCTGGAGGGCTGGGGAGGACCTCCGCCGCTCTGACCCACCGAGCCGTGCATACCGCCTGCCCGGCGTAGCTCAGCAAACCAAGAGGGCCTGATGCGGGCCCAGGCAGAAGGGCAGCCCTGGGCTGGGAGGCGCGTGGCAGGCCTCCAGCCCTGCCCCAGCCTGACCGTGACCGTCGCGGGCTCAGCTCCCCGATGTGTAAGAGGGGCTGTGCTGGACAGTTTTCAGGGCCCCTTCCAGCTCAATCACCCTGGGCCTGTGTGCAGCCTCAGAGCCCGTGCTCGCCCCTCTTTACCAAGGGGCGTGCGGGACATCCAAGTCGGGCCCCGGCTGGCCTGTCTGCTGCCCTCCGCAGCGCACAAGCTCATGCCCAGGAAGGGACCTCAGGAGGCTGTGTGGAGCTTTTAGGAAACAAGCGCACGAGCCAGGCCGTACTCCAACGGGGCCAGGACCTATTCTGTTCCAAATATCACAAGGTCCCCTGTGCTGAGCGCTCACTCCGTGCTAGGCCCTGTCCTGAGAAGGTCAGCGGTGTGAGCCGCCTCCGGGGCATACGGCTCACTGGGCAGAGCCTGGGCAGCACTGCCTGCGGCCGTCAGCACCCAGCAGCCCCCGCTGATCCCCACGCCGACGCCCACCGGGCAGACTGGGGCTGGGGGCCCGAACAGCGGCGTGGCCCAGTCTGGATTTCACGACTGCTGAGATATGTTGCCTTTTTTTTTTTTTAAGCTGCTAACTGGCCGGGCGTGAGTCTTCCACGAAATTGCTCCATCCACAGTGCCGCGCAGAGGGCAGTCCTGGCGGCTCTCTGCCCACGGGCTGGTGGGCTGTGCCAGGAAAAGCTGAGCTGGGCCATGAGCCTCCCTCCGGGAACGTAAGCCGAGAAATGAGCCGGCAGCTGCTGAGGCTGCAGCAGGGCGAGCCCGGGAGCAGGAGCAGGAGCAGGAAGGCGAGTGAGAGCCGAGCCAGCAGAGCCCTGAGGCCGAGAGCAGACGCGGAGCGCGGGCCTGCTGTGGGGCGGAGGCCAGCGCGCGGAGCCCGTGGGCCAGTGGGACCGCAGCCCCGCGGCTGCCTGCGCTCAGAGGCTTCCGCCCCGTGGTTCCTGCAGCCAGAGCGAGCCCAGCGGACCCGAGAGCAGGGACCCGCGTCTGAGCCCGTGGGACCTGCCTTGCGCCCACACCCCTGGGCCCACGCTGAGGGGGCGGCATGCTCTGCCTCGGAGGCACACGCCGGCGAGCCGTGGCCGTACCTTGGGGCAGGTCCGCGTGCAGTTCATGATGGTGTGGCAGCGGTAGAGAGAGAAGGGGTCCTGCAGCTTGGCCAGGCGCTCCTCCGTGAAGTCGTCTCTGGAGTCGATCATCCAGCGATAGGCCTGCGGGAGCGGGCACTGGTGAGCCGAGCTGAGCCCTAACTGGCTGGGGCAGCCCTCTGACGGACCGCAGGGCTCCTGGCGTGCAGAGCCCCGCACTCACCCAGCTTAATGGTCATCTCCACACCCTTTATTTCTCATCCTCTTTCAGAGAAAGGCTTCCCACCCTTTCGTAGCATCTGATCACCTTGACTAATGATCCCCACGAACCTCTGAGCCACAGCACTGGGCCCCTGGCGCCTATTATACACCAGGGGTGTCGTGTCCTCAACCGCTGATCTCATGCCCTCGTCAGCCTCCTCCCTAGATCATGAAAGAGCAAAGGCAGGGATGCTGGGCTTGACTCTCTCTTAACTGCCTCCCCAGCACCTACTCACTGTCTCTCAGTAAACAGACGACTCAACGTTTAATCTACTTATTGATTCTTTTAATGAGCATGGCCATCTAGGAAGCCTGAGCTTGGCCAGCTGAACATGGCCTCAGCTCCTGAGCGGCAGGCTCGCTCCAGCAGTGTGGCCAAGAGGCCGTCTACGCTTCCCAACAACGCAGACACCGGTGTAAGTGCCAGCTATGAACACACCTCACTATTCAGTCTTTAACTTGGACAGGATCAGCACTGCTGACTGGTTGCAGAACCACAGAACTTCTCTTTTTGTGGGAAAATGAGAACAAGAAGTTGTTTTTTGAGTTGCTTAAGGCCCATGAAAAGCACTGACCACAAATCTGAGTATGAGCTTTCTGGGAACAAAGACAGTGACTCTTGGCTGTGAACTATACACCCCAAGGCGATCAGAAGCAGCACGCCGTTCTTTCTAAGCGACCCCTCAAGCCGGCACCGCAGGCCTTCATTAGCCGGGAAACCTCCTCCAACCTTTCACTGGTAACTACCCCTCAGTGACAGTTCTCTCTGCCCTGCCTGCACGTTGAAAATCCCCAGGAGGGAGGTGGGGCGCTTTCTGACAGATGGAGTCAGGGAAAGCGGGCAAGTGGGCAGCGAAGAGCCAGCTGCATGGGAAAATGTCTGAAACACCCGCACGGCACGGCCTGCCAACCTGTAGCCACCAGCCCCTGGGGTGACCCTCACCACACTGAACGCAGGCATTCTGCAGGTGGGGCCCCAGACTCACCGAAGCCACGGGGAGGCGATGTGGCCAGTGACCCAGCTTGCCGCGGGTGCCAGCCAGGGAAGGGCACCGCCCCCCACAACAGCAGGTCTCCAGCACACCGTCCTCCCGGAGCCCTGCAGGCCCGAGTCTCGGCTCCCCTCCCGACAGCGAGGGCGCCTCACCTGCATGAGGACGGCGGGGCCCAGGTACTTGTCTCCGTTCCACCAGTAGCTCGGGCAGCTGGTGCTGCAGCAGGCGCAGAGAATGCACTCATAGAGCCCGTCCTGTGGGGGGAGGCGGTCAGGACCCGTCGCCCAGGAGGCAGCTGTGCCCCGCGCTGACTGCGTGTGACGGGCGGGGCGCAGCGCACTGAGCTTTGCTGCGCTTCTGGCAAAGTCCCAGCAGTGGTTGCAGAGATTCACCAGGCTCAAAAAAAGATCTTGGAACTGATCTTCAGACATGTGCTGGGCCAGAGCCCAAAGATCTTAAGTGCAGATGTTCTTATCCTTTAATAAAGAACCCCTTGCTGCTGCTAAGTCACTTCAGTCGTGTCTGGCTCTTCACGACCCCATGGACTGCAGCCTACCAGGCTCCTCCGCCCATGAGATTTTCCAGGCAAGAGTATTGGAGTGGATTGCCATTGCCTTCTCCAAAATAATCCCTTACTTATCGAAAAAAAAAAAACAAAACCACACACATGAACTTACCACCTCAAATGCAGCCTAGCAGAAATTAAAAAGCCCCCAAGTGCTGAGGCGTCCAGAGTCTAAGCCAGCGTCTGCCCTGGGCTAGCAGGGATCTCGAGGTTTCTAGGGGGAACATTAACACTGTCCCAAACAGTCAACCCACTGAACACTGGGTGCCTTACTGACCTCATTTAAGTGGCACAATAACCCTGGGGTGTTATTAGATTCCCATGTTACAGGTGAGGCACAGGGGCTCAGAGGAGTCAGGTCCCTTGCCGAGCATCACACAGCTGCAGCAGCAGAGCTGAGGCGGGCCGCCGGGCAGCCTGCTTTGGGATCCCTCCTCCAACACTGCCACACTCACAGACTCAACCTGCCCAACAGGTTCTAACAACCGGACTTTGATTTGGGGAACAACAGAAACTGCTTATAGTAAGAGGCAAAACAGAAGGGTAGCGGACTCTGAAATGCCAGCCATGAGCAGACAGCAGAGCTGACGGTCACCACGGTGAGCACAGGCCTCCAACAAAACCTGTGTTCTCAGCTGGTGAGCGTCCAAGCCGGCCTCACTGTCTACAGGGCATAAGGTCACAGCGTTTACCTTTTATTAAGATCAAAGCCTTAGTAACAGTCATATTATTTAGTCTACTTGATATGACAGACTCCCTGGAGTTGGAAAATAGGGGCAGAGCTACGTCCTGAGAATAAGAAAGTCTTGAAAGAGAAGCTGGCTGCTTGCTCTGCTTACACCATCAGCATGCTGGCCCTCAGCATCCCCGCGACGGCAGGGCTGGGCATCCCTACCCTGACTTGCTATTTGCTCTTTGAGATGTACCATGTGGCACATGGAATTTAGTTTCCTGACCAGGGATGGAACCCACGCCCCTCGCAGGGAGCCTGGAGTCTTAACCACCAGACCACTGGGGAAGTCCCGAAGCCTTCCTTTCTCAGTGTTTCACGGGGAAGAGGCATGTGTGAGTGTGTGCTCAGCTGCCTGACTCTACATGACGCCATGGACTGCGGCCTGTCAGGCTCCTCTGCTGGGATTTCCCAGGCAAGAATATGGAGCGGGTGTGCCATTTCCTTCTCCAACAGGGAAGAGAGGACACACTAAATATTCCCTAGGACCTAAAAAGGCAAAATTCATGCATTCACTCACACAACTGTATTTGCTGTAAGACGGCTCACGCCATGGGACCCAGAAAGGGCAAGGCATGGCCTGCCGCCGAGGCGCGCTCGGCCTGCTGGCGGGCTGCCCATAAATGAACGCGGCGCGGCCGAGGCAGTGGGCGCCCCTGCCTCACACAGGCAGCGCTGGCGCCTGCCTGCTCTGGCCCCTTCCCCCTCTCCCTCTCCAGAGGAGTGTGCTGGGAGTGTGCAAGCCAGGGACTCCCGAGAGGGGGTGAAAGTATGCAAGAGACAGACCAAAGCTCCAATAATACCCCCTTCACTCTCAAGAGACTCCACAGCCTGGGCCCAGGCGTGGCGCCTCCAAGAGCGAGCAGGCCCACACCGCGTTGCCAGGCGCGCGGCGCCAGGAGAGCGGAAGCCCTAGCCCCGGTTCTGCCGTCACCGCTCACTCCTGTCTCTAGCAGGGGCAGCGGGGCCGCAGCCTGCCAGCGTGTGCCTCACTCGCCTGCACTGTTAGCACTGACGCAGCCCCCGGGCCTCTGGAGGCCCTCACTACCCGCCGGGCTCCGACAGGCTGGGTGTCAACCCTGGACAGTTCTGAAGGTCCTTTCCAGAAGACGCTGAACGGTCCACATCGTCTCCTGCTGCCCCTGCCGCCAGCCCCCCACCCCCGCCCCAGCCCCCAGGGTAAACATCTCTGGCACAAAATCCTCCAGTCAGATAATAAACGGGGACTAATGACCAGCTTCTCACGGTCTTCTATGGACTGCAGATACTGCTCCTTGCCTCCCTGGGACTCATCCTTCTTCTTCAAGTAAGGCTCGATGGACTTGTACTGAGCATAGAAGTTGCTCAAATCCTGAGGTGAAGAGGAAGAGGAAGAGACGGGTCAGATTCCGTCACCCCGAGTGCCCTTAGTCACCCCATTTCTTGGACACTGTGCACGTTCCAGCCTCGTGACAGGCAGCAGCCAGCCTCTCTTCCTTTGGCACAGACGTGCAAAGACCGTGAAAGGAGAAGTGGTCGCATGTAAGCGTGCTCAGGAAATCTCTCCTTTAGCCGCGTGAGAAACATTCCCTTTCTGCAGTACTGTCTCCCGATGCCCTTGAAAGCACCCAGTGAGGGAAAGGAAAGGCGGTGAGATATCAGGGGGAGAAATTAAAGCCTTCCCAACGGAGATTTTCCACATGAGTCCTTTGATGTTAGGGCTAAATTCATTTCTGAAACTGTCCCAAGTCTAAAATTACGTGTCTTATTATTCCCAAACAATCCTCCCCAAAGGAGAGGCTGGAGATCCTCTAGGCCATCCATCTCCCATGGTTCACACCCTTTAAGTAAACTCAGGACAGGAAAGAGACTTGCCCTGAAGAACTGCAACATCACACCCCCCCAACCCACTTAAAGCACAGGGGACTTACAGGAACAAGGTCCTTTATCACATACATGTGTGGCAGGGGGTAGATTTTGGAAACTTTGCTGAGGTCGGTGTCAATCCTGCGGGTGCACGCCAGGGTGTTGCCTCCATTGATGTTCATGGCGCAGGAGCCACAGATGCCTGGAGAGGGAACCGGCCGCCCCGACCTGCTGCATCGGCTCCCTGCAGGCTCCAGCAGCAGCGGGGGCCCGACACGGACACACCGTGCAGAGGTGCCCGCTGCCTTTCCCTCCCCTCCTTCCTGAATGGAGAGCTGAAAGCTGGAGACCCAAAACCCTGCTGTGAAACCAGGGGCGACCCTGAGGCTGGAAGGTGCCTGCCCAGGATGGCGGTGCCCCCGGCCCTACTCCTCGCTCCATGTCTTCTGAGAGGAAAAACAGCCTTTTCTGTGTGTTTGTTTTTAAAGTAACTGTTACTTGAATTATTTTGAAAAACTCAAAAAAAAAAATCATTTATTTTTGATTGAAGGATAACTGCTTTACAGGGCTGTGCTGGCTCCTACTGAACTTTTTGGTTTGGCCACGACGCATGGCGCGTGGAATCTCAGCTCCTCAACCAGGGATCGAACCTGGACCCTTGGCAGCGAAAACGCATCGTCCTAACCACTGGACTGCCTCGGAATACACTGGACTCAAACCCTCGACAGATTAGGACCCAGCAAGCCAGCACTGTCCTGCTGATCCTGAAGCCGAGGCCTGGACACAGGTGAGCGGAGGCTGCTGATTCTCCTGTCTCCACAAAGCAGCTCGGAGCCGACACTCTGGATGTGAAGCCCTCACGAGCTGCCTCAGCGCCGACTTCCCAAGGAAGATGAGCTCAGGTGAGACCAAAGCAAGCACAGGAAGGCGCTAGGCAAGCACCAGGAAGCCTGCACTCACTTCTGCGTATGGAGTTTCCCGGGTATTTCAGGGTCACAAGTGACTACCCAATCTAGCCCCTGCTACACATCTCTAAATTAAAAAAAAAAGTGAAACTTCCCTGAAAACGGCTTGCCTGGAAACCGCAGTAGCCAAAGCCACTATCACTCTGCCTTTTTATTTCTAGCTCACGTAGGCCACGCCTGGTGTCTGGCTCAGGAAGGTTACTGGAAAGTGTCTTTACTTCCTGTGCTCTCAGGCTGGCATTTGATTACAGCAGGATGTTCCCTCAACAGCAGGATTCAGCCAAACTATCACACGTGTCAGCGGCATCGGCTACATTAAACCCAACCCTGTAAGATTAGCTGAATCAAAAGACGTCTCAGCAGCAGGACTTGAAACACTTGAGCCCACAGCAGGACACGCGTGAAGCACGGTGGGCCGGCAGCTCAGATGACCTTTCCTTGTACGGAAGGCATTTCAGGGAGAAAGTCAGCCACGGCCCGTGGTCTTGGCCCCAGAAACCCTGTTCTGGTTTCATCCCAGGCTGCCAAGCCGGGCTAAACCCGTGTACCGCCGAGGGAACAGCTCCAGAACCTGACAGTTCTGCCTGAGTCCTGGCTCCCGACTCGCCACCTCCGAGTCCTTCCGGAAGCCCAGACCCTCCCCGCACCTCCGCCTCCTCGCGTGTCCACCGAGGGCCAATGGCAGCAGCGCCTGTCTGTCTCACGGGAAGTGCCGGCACGGCTGTGCACAGTCTGCGCTGCACGGCCGGCGGAACCATCAGCCCTCACGACACCCCTGAGGCTTTCCCACACTGGAGAACTCTCTGGATGATTACTTAGGAGTTTTCTTTAAATCAGCTCCTTTTACTTAAGTTCTCATTTAAACAATCATTTCTATCACCGCTCCACTGTCGTAATTATATTTCCTACGGAAGTAAACGGCGTCGGTCTGCACAGCCTGGACTCAGCAGCCATCGCTGCTCCCACCCAGAACATCCCGCGACCACCTGCCCTGTGCGCGTGTGATGCTGGGCGCTGGCAGGCACACGCAACTCCCCTGCTGGACAAGCGGTGAGTGTCTAGAAATTCCCCACCACCACCCGAGGGAAGGGGCTCTGTGGCCACCAGGCAGAGTATCTGAGCTGGTCCCCAAAGGGTGCAGCCGCTCACGGGGGCCGCCAGACGCAGGAACCACACAAGTGGGAGCTCCTCAAGGGAAATGAGCTCCGAAACCCGAACCTGTACCCGAGTCCAAACTCCCAGCACCTCTGCCCAGGAAAGCACGTGCGACTCGGGGCGGGGCTACCTGGCGAAGCGCTGCAGCCACCGTCCAGGTCGCCCCAGACACGGCGCTGGCCAGCCCAGGCCTCTGCTGGGAGCCAGGACACAAGTGCCCGAGCCCAGCGACAGGGAGGCAGAGGCTCACCTTCTCTGCACGATCTCCGGAAGGTCAGGGTGGAATCAATTTCGTTCTTAATCTTGATTAAAGCATCCAGCACCATAGGACCACAGCTGACCAAGAGAAAAAAAAATCACACAAGTAACACACCCAGTGGTGTTCATGTGACGCGCAATCTCCCTGCACGCCGCCACGATGTACCCTGAGACAGCGGCACAGCTCAGCCGCTCTGCTCACCCATCTGGCCTCTCAGGCCACCTCAGCCTTTCCCCAGGTCTCTGTGCGCACAGCAGAACACGCACACACGCCCACTCTCACACAGCTAGGGGCCACCAGGCTCTGCTCTGACGCCCATACTGCACACACGTCCCGGAAGCGCAGCGCACAGAAAGGGAGGCGCGTTTAGATGAGGGAGCAACCTCCACACACTGGCGGCTTGTTTCTTCTTCTAAAGCTCCCTGGAAAGTTTCCCCAAATAATCTACTTCAAATTTCAGGTTTATCTTTTTGGATGAAAACAAGTAGGTAGCTTTAACTGGTAAGTTAACAGCTTCTCAGCTCTAAAGCATAGCGAGCAATGCCCACATCACGCAGGACTGCTGCAGGTGGGTCAGCACGCAGAAAACTGCAAACACAGAAGAGCGTGTCTGCCACACACACTCAGTTAAGGGCAACTGCAGAGACTTTGATTCAGTGAGAATGGCTTACTCTCTCAGAGCCTCAGTTTCTTCATCTGTAAAATGGAATATGTATATAAAATTATGAAGATTAAAAAAAAACATGTAACAGGGTCCTACTGAACTATATTCAATATCCTGTGATAAGCCATGGTGGAAAAGAAATGAAAATTAATATGTATGACTGAGTCCTTTTGCTCTGCAAACACTGACCCAGCACTGTGAACCAACTGCGGGAGCGCAGCCTCCAGAGCGCCTGGCAGACCCATGCCCAGCACACCTCTCTCCTAGCTGACTCCTCCACCCTGTCCCGAGCATTTCTCTATGCGTGAGGTTTAAAAAAACACACCCCTCCCGATTCTCTATACCGTCTCTCTCTGGGCCCCCAGTTCTGGACTGCTGACAAACACCGTAAACCCAGGGCACGCTGCTGCTGTTCAGCCGCTCGGTGTGTCCGACTCTGCGACCCCACGGCCCGCAGCACAGAGAGCCTCCTGTCCTTCACCATCTCCCAAATTTGCTCAAACTTCATGTCCACAGAGTCAGCGATGCTCTCTGACCGTCTCATCCTCTATCGTCCCTTCTCCTCTGCCTTCAACCTTTCCCAGCATCAGGGCCTTTTCTGGTGAGTCAGTTCTCTGCATCAGGTGGCCAAACTACTGGAGCTTCAGCGTCAGTCCTGTCAATGAATACTCAGCACTGATCTCCTTTAGGACTGACTGGTTTGACCTCTTTGTTGTCCAGGGGACTCTCAAGAGTCTTTTCCAACACTACAATTCGAAAGCATCAATCTTCAATGCTCAGCCTTCTCTATGGCCCAACTCATATCCAAACAGGACTACTGGAAAAATCACAGCTTTGAGTAGATGGACCTTTGTTGGCAAAGTGATGTCTTTACTTTTTAATACCCTGTCTAGGTATGTCATAGCTTTTCTTCCAAGGAGTTAGCATCTTTTAATTCCATGGCTGCAGTTAGCATTTGCAATGATTTTGGAGCCCAAGAAAATAAAGTCTGTCAGTTTCCACTTTTTCCCTTTCTTAAAGTGTGTAACATGATAATCTGATAGACTGTGAAAGGCCTGCCATGTTAAGGTTGGTTAATGTATCTGCATTATCTGTGTGTATTTCTACCAACAATACGTCAAACCCTTCCCACTGCGCCTCTGCTAACGCTGGGAATTGTAACCTTTAAAAAACCTGCTATTCTGACAACGGAGAACTGTTACTACTGTCACTGTTGTGAGACCTTCGAATACTAGTGGTTGAGTATTCGTCATAAACTCACTGACCTTTCCTCACATCAATTATTTATTCAAAGTCTGCTCTGTGCCAGGTTCCGTTCTAGGTGTTAGACACCCACCAGGGGACAAAGCAGCTACCAACTCCTGCCCACAGGCAGCACTCCCTCTAGGGGACTGAGCTCACGGCCTCCGCCTCTCCACGTTCCTTGCCCTCTGTGCGCTGAAGCCTGGGCAATTTCCTTGTTCAGGTCTCCGTGTACTGAAGCCTGGGCAATTCCCTCTGTTAAGGTCTGAACCGCCGCCTTCTGCAAGAGAAGCTCTTCTGTTTTCCCCACTGCTCCTCACTCCCGGGACTTCACCTCCAGTCACCAACTGTGTGGGTGCCATTTCCATGCCAAGTGACTCTGCAATAGCAAGTGGGTGTCCCACAGTGGAACTCAACGCTGACACTATCACCTTGAGATCCTGAAGACCCCCTCCTCCAGTTTGCTAGAGTGGCTCTCAGAATTAAAAAAAAGTTCACTGACTAGAACACTGCTTATCATAAAAGGATACAGTCCTGCAACAGGCAGGTGGAAGAGAGGCACAGGGTAAAGGTATTTGGGGAGGGAGGAGAGCTTCCACACCCTCTCCTGAAGGCCACTCTCTCCTAGCACCTCCTGGGCTTCACCAATTCACACTCTCTGAACCCTGGAATCAAGGATTTTTATGGAGGTTTAACTATGTAGGGAAGACTGATTACATCACTGGTCACAGATAAGTGATTAAACCTCTAACCCCGCTCCCCTCCTGGGAGACCTGGAAGTTCCAGCCCTCGACTCCTACATTCTCCTAGCAACCAGCCCTAACCGAGTGGATTTAGGTGGCTCAGACTGTAAAGCGTCTGTCTACAATGTGGGAGACCCAGGTTTGAGCCCTGGGTTGGGAAGATCCCCTGGAGAAGGAAATGGCAATCCACTCCAGTACTATTGCCTGGAAACTGCCATGGACAGAGGAGCCTGGTAGGCTAGTCTATGGGGTCGCAAAGAATCAGACACAACTGAGCGACTTCACTTTCACTTTCAAGAAATCACTTAATATACACCCAGGTGTGGTTGAAAAGAGCTTGCTGTAATAAAAGATACCCATTTCACCCCTATTATTTATCTGAAGCTATCTCAGGAACCGAGAACGAAAACAAAACATCACAAAAGATGGCCCTACAGTTCTGTGGGATTACAAGCGTTTTAGAAGCCAGAAACCCAAGACCAAATGTACACCACAGCATCCCCATCTAATAAATCTGATGCCAATCCTGCTTCCACCCTCAACCAGCAACTGGCTATCTGACCTCTGATTTTGAAAGTCAAAATTTTAAAACATGCAAAGAATCTAAATGTTCACACTGTTAAAGTCAGCCACTTTTCCTTTATGATACTGTCCTCTTTTAAGTCTAAAAGCCCATGCTCCTTCCTGGGGCCAGATGAGTATTTTGTGTTTTCTTCTATTCCTTAACATTTTCAAAGTGTGTGCGTGCGGGCAGTTGTTTCAGCTGCGCCCAACTCTTGTGACGATGCACTGTGGCCCCCAGGCCCTCTGATCGTGAGCTTCTCCAGGCAGATTACTGGAATGGGCTGCCAGGCTCTCGTCCAGGGGAGCCTCCGACCTGGAGGCTGAACTGCGTCCCTTATGCCCGTGTCGGCAGGCGGGTGCTTACCACTACCGCCACCTGGGAAACCCTCGTTTCTGCCTTCCTTTAAGCAGTATTTTTACATTAATATTTTTAAAATTCCATTTTAATATACATTTAGTTTATATATTCCAATTCCATTTTACCTATGTCTCTTGGCATTAAAACAGTTGTCTGTGGGTGTATTCAGTTACTAAGCTGTGTCCGACTCTTTGCAACCCCATGGACTGCAGTATATCACGCTTACCTCTCCTCCACCACCTCCGGGAATTACTTAATTCATGTCCACTGAGTTGGTGATGCTATCCAACCATCTCATCCTCTGCCGCCCCCTTCTTCTTTTGCCTTCAACCTTTCCCAGCATGAAGGCCTTTTCCAGTGAGCTGGCTCTTCGCATCAAGTGGCCAAAGTATTACAGCTTAAGCATCAGTCTTTCCAATGAATAACCAGGGTTGATTTCCTTTAGAATTGACAGGCTTGACCTCTGGGCCGTCCAAGGGACTCTGAATAGTCCTCTTCAGCACCACAATTCGAAAGCATCGATTCTTTGGCGCTCAGCCTTCTTCGTGGTCCAACTCTCACATCTCTGTGACTGCTGGAAAAACCGTGTGTGCGCCCCAAAGCTTCAGTCATGTTGGCTCTTTACGACACTATGGACCACAGCCCACCAGGCTCCTCTGTTTATGGGATTCTCCAAGCAAAAATACTGGAGTGGGTGCCCTCCTCCAGGGGTCTTACTGACCCAGGGATCGAACCCAGGTCTCTTGGGTCCCCTGCACTGGCAGGCGGGTTCTTCACCACCAGCGCCACCTGGGAAGCCCTAGCTTTGACTATACAGACCTTTGTTGGCAAAGTCTGCTTTTTAATACGCTTTTAATTTTGTGGCTGCAGTCACCACCTGAGTTGACTTTGGAGCCCAAGACAATTAAAATCTGTCATGCACTCACTTTCCCTCCTGTTTGAAGTGATGGGACCGGATGCCATGTTCTGTTTTCTGAATGCAGAGCTTTAAGCCAGCTTTACCACTCTCCTCTTTCCCCTCACTCTCCTTTTTCACCCTCTTCAGGAGGCCCTTTAGCTCTTCGCTTTCCCCCATTAGAGTGGTGTCACCTGCATATCTGAGGTTGCTGGTATTTCTCTTGGCAATCAATCTTCATTCCAACCTGCCTGGTTGGAATGAATGCCCCAGCCTGGCCTTCTGCATGAGGCACTCTGCGTGTAAGTTAGATGAACAGAGTGACCATACACAGCCTTGCCATACTCCTTTCTCAGCTTTGAGCCAGTCAGTCTAGACTTGTGTGTCCTTAACTTCTCCATGGGCTGAGTCACTGCTGCGGCACTCCCGGCAGCCACCTTCCCCCGCACAGGGGAGCCTGCTCTCAGCTCTTGCGATGGTTGTCAGTTGTCAGGGCGGCCCCGGCAGTCGCGCTCAGAGTCTGCCTGCCAGTGCAGGGGATGTGGGCTCAGCTCCCTTCTGGGAGGATCCTACCCGCTGTGGAACAGCTAAGCCCGAGCGCCACAGCCCTGCAGCCTGTGCTCTACGGGGCCCCGGAGCCGTAGCTGCTGACGCCCGTGCACCCACAGCCCGAGCTCTGCAGCCAGAGAAGCCCCTGGAATGAGAAGCCCACGCACAGGACCAGAGTGCCCGCTGCCCGCGGCGCCTGCAGCAGACGCAGCACCGCCAGAAGCAAGGCGCCGGGGCCCCGCAGCATGGCTGGAGAGCCGCGCGGGTGCGACACGCTGCGGGTGGCCTCAGGGCTGCCGACCTCGCTGACAGGCAAGAGGAGGTCACAGTATCACACCTGGCACTCTTGGTTATTTCTGAGAAGTGAGATTCCACAGGTCCTCTCTCTTCAGCTTAAGGGCTTCCTCTCCCATGAGGCACAGGTCCCTGGCTATTACCCCTTTTACTCTTTGTCTGAAAATGTCCTGATCTCATCTTCATCTTGAAGGGTCCTTCTGTTGGATACAGAATTCCAGGTCACGGAGCTTCCCTTTAGTAAGGTAGAGACGGCATTCCGCTGCGCCTCAGCTTCTGGGATTCTGAGGAGCAGTGAACATTCATTCACATCTCTGCACGCAACGTGTGTGTGCTTTTTCTCATGGCTTTCAAGATTCTCTCTGAATTTTTACCTTCAGTAACTTGACCATGATGTGCTTGGTGGTTTTCTGTGTATTACCCTGCTTGGAATTCATTAAGGTTCTTGAGTATGTAAATTATGCTTTTCACAAGCTTGAGTAATTCTTGGCCGTTACCTCTTTAAACATTATTTTTTGCCTATTTTTCCATTGCACTTCTTCTGGGACTCCAATTACATGTGTGTTGGAGCTTCTAACTGTTCCATGGATCAAAGAAATGCTTCTTTAAAAATCTCTTAGTTTCCTACTGTCAGTTTCAACCTGCCCTTAAGCTGAGCCCATCCAGTGAATTCTCTGCTTCAGATACTGAGACCTTCCACTGGTTCTTTAAGTTCCTAACTGTGCTGAGATTTCCTGTCCTACTGTGAGCATATCTTCCTTTATCTAAGGACACAATTACAATCGCTGAAACCCCTTTCTGCTAGCTCCCACAGCGGCTGCTTCAGGGCTGGTCTCCGTGGCCTTTCCCCTTGAGGATGCGCCGTGCTGCACTGCTTCTGAGCCTGAGTGATTCTGGGCTGTGTGCTGGACCATGTGAACAGCACGATGCAGTAACGCTGGGCTGCACTGGGCTTCTCAGAACAGTGATGAGTTTTGTTGTTGAAGCAACAATTAGTATGCCTGAACTCAAGATCTGGTCAGTTCATCAACAGAATCTGGGGCTCCCCCTCTGTACCTCATGCCAGGATGTCCCCTCATTTTCTGGTCACTGTGCTGCTGGCTTCCAGCCGCATGCTCTGCTTATGTAAGCTAGTGACCACGGTCAGACTGTGTTTTTAAAATGGAGCTTTAGCCCTTGCACTCCCACATCGACAGGGGGTTGCCCTCAGGTAAAGAGCGTGCCAAGAGAGCTCACTTCTGCAAGTGACATTGCACCCTCCGCCAGCCAGCTCTCTGCGCCTGCCCGCTTCGGGCACTCTCCGGCGCCTCTCGTCACTGCCGCCGCTGCTTTTGAAGATGCAGGTACCCCGCCTGTGCTGGGTCTTGGCTGCGGTGCGCGGGCTCCCCGCGCAGGGGCTCCCATGCCATGGGGCACAGGCTCCAGGCACACAGGGTCAAGACTTGCGGCATGCAGGCTCTTCCTGAACCAGGGAGCAAGCCTGTGCCCCTGTTGGCAGGCAGATTCTTAACCAGCAGACCCCCAGGGAGGCCCCACTGCTTCTCCTGCTTATTTTATAGACCAGAGGGTGCAGCTATTTTTTGTAGAAGGGTTAGGGCTTCCCCAGTGGCTCAGATGTAAAGCGTCTGCCTGCAGTGCAGGAGACTCAGGTTCAATACCTGGGTCAGGAGGATCCCCTGGAGAAGGAAATGGCAACCACTTCAGTGTTCTTGCCTGAAAAATCCCACGGACGCAGGAGCCTGGCGGGCTACAGTCTAAGCAGTTGCAAAGAGTTGGGACACGACCGAGCACCTTTCAACTTCACTTTCAATCTGATGAAAGCTATTCTGCCATCACGGGAGTAAATGCAACCCATCTTTAAATTTTTTTAACATTAAAAATGTTATAAATTCAACTCTTCCAGTTTTAATCACATTCTGCAGGTTTAATTTGCAAAGATTTAATTTTTTAAGTATGTGATAACATTTTTATTATTCCTTGATTCAAGTAGTTATTTAAAAGTGCTTTTTAATTTCCAAGTAATTATGGTTTTTTGCTCTTCAAACTCCTTTTTTGGTGCCATGGAAGCTTCTGTTCAAAGGAAATATTCATTTATAAATAAAACAGACCACAAAACAGAGCAGGGCTGGTGTTACTGGGGAGGCAGAGGGAGCCGGCAGTGGGAAGCCAGAGCGCAGCTCGCTGGACTCCCCTTCCTCCCGGCTCTCTGCGGAGCGCCTTTAGAAATGGCGGAGGAGGAGTTCAGAGCCGCGGCGCGAGGGACGCGGCCCACGGCAGCTGCTCCGAGGACGTGGACTGCGGGCCGAGGGCTGCGCTGGCCTCGGCGCGGGGAGCGGCCCGCAGCTGGCTTCTGCCAGCAGCCTGAAGGGACAGAAAGAGGCTCTCGTCTCCAGAAGAAACACAGCCTGCGGGCACTGCGCTTAGTCATGAGGCCTTGAACGAGCTGCTGACCTACAGAACTCCAAGAGAGTAAGTCGGTGTTGTTCTAAGCCACTAAATCTGTGGCGATTATTACTACAGAAGCAGAGAGCCGACAAACCAGAATGGGCCACTTTTAACATTTTAACTGCATCCCTATATTGGCCATCACCATTCTGGACAAGTTCACAGTGTTTATCATCACTGTAGAACACACAGGCCACACTCACAAACCAACACAAAGCAGGAGCATGTCTAAGCTGATGCTGTGCTAATGGCTTCAGATCTGTGCACAGAGCCGTCTCCGCTGCCCTGCTGTGAGGTGGAGCATTCCTAGCGACCGTTTCACTTTGATTTGGAAGAAGGAGAATTTCATAAAAGCTGTTCTTCTTGGTATTATTGTTTTTAAATCTTAAATCCCAGATTATCTTTTTAACTTTGGCTGAAGGAGAACTGCAACGTCGTGCTGGTCTCTGCCCTGCATCAACATGGATTAGCCGTGGGTGTACATATGTCCCCTTCCTCTTGAGCCTCTCTCCTGGTATTATCCTTTTGAATCAGGTATCTATGTCATTCTTGTTTTAAAATCAGATGATAAATTCCAGAGCCACTGGATACTTAGCTTTAAAACCTTCCAAGGATGGGAAAAATGTGTCCCTGAATCAGATCAAGAGTTTACCTTCATTTATCAAATACCTAGCTTTCACAGAGATACTCACTTATTCAAATCAATCTCATAAGTTTGCATATGAGGTTTGTCTCCTGTCTTGTCTGGGTCCCATCGATAGATGGCAAACTTCTTGATTCGGGGTGCTGCGGCTGCAGCTGTCTGGGCCCCACGGCAGGCCTGAAATTTTAAAAGTTCACAAGAAGCGGAAAAAAGAATCATTAAAAATGCAAGATAAATCATTCTATTTAGTTAGCACTATAAACTGCAATACTGGATACAAACTCGTATATTCCTGACACAGTCTTTCGAGATTCAACACACGGCACTAAGCAACTGCAATACGCCAGCGATGGCACTGGGGGCTGGCGAAATGGCGCTGAATGAACACACACAGCCTTTGTCCCCACAGAAACCAGTGTGCAGTGAGCAGGAAGAGGAACGAAATACTCGTAATAAACACAGCGAGGGAGGCCTGCAGCAGAGATTTACACTGGTCCAAGCGGCTAGGGAGGCCTCCGTAAAGGATACTTAAGCTGAGGCTTGATGACTAGGGGTGAAGGGCAAGGAGAAGGGCATTGTAAGCTGAAGGAACATGTGCAGAGGCCTGGGTGGGAGGGCACAGACCCCTGTGAGGACTGAGAGACGTCCACTGTGCAGAGGCTGACCTGAGACGGGATGAGATGGGGCAGGCTCCAGGAAGGCAAGAAAGACTTCTAAGTTTTGATCTTATCCTAAGAGCAAGGAGAAGCTAACAAAAATTTATCAGGTGGATGATATTTTATTTTTGAGAAGACCACCACTGGCTTACAAAGAAGACTTGTCAGACGACATCTAGGGAAACCAGTTAGAAAGCGACTGCGGTGGTCGAAGAGAGACGCTGGTGTTTTGATTAGGCATTTTAGTCTGAACCACTGTTCTAACACAACAAACATTTACTCCTCATAGCTCTGGAGGCCGGAAGTCCAAGAGCCAGGGGTCAGCAGGTCTGCTTTGGTGGCCATGAGGACAGCCAGCTGCGTCCTGCTCCACCTTCACGTGCTGCAGAGAGCTCGGGCCTCTCCTGTCCACGAGGGCAGTAACCCATCACACGGGTCCTGCCCTCATGACCTCATCTAACCCCAACTCCCTCTCAAAGGCCTCACGTTCAAGCACCATCACACCGGGGATTAGGGCTTCTACGTGTGGATTCCGGGGGACACACACAACCTGCCCGCAGCAGGACGGCTAGATGCAGCAGCAGAGGAGACCAGGTAGCGCGCCGCACCTGGACACAAGGCGAGGCCTGGCCCTAGCCGCAGCTGAGGCCTGCGCTCCGGACGCAGCTCCCGGGCACCCACAGCCTGTGCCAGCCGGCCTCACGCGCCCACCGGGCCCTGGAGCGCCGCCAGGGGCTGCTGGGAGACAAGGGTAAGGGGGGCCGGCTTCCCGCCCTCCTTCCAACAGACCAGCTTCCCCACAAAAACATATTTGCAAAAAGGGTGCTTGGCTCAAAAAGTTTTCTGTTTAAATTTATATTCATCTTAAAAGCCACTATTTATTACTGCCAGGCACTGTATTAAATGCTTTATATTAACGACTCCACTGGATCTTCATTAGTGGAGCCAAGTCTGGACCCCAGGTCTGGCTCCAGAGCCCTTGCTCCCAAGCACGGTTCTGCTTATTTGGGAATCTTCCCAGGTCTCTTCTTTGTGCTGCTTTCTTCTCTTTATATCCTAACTCCTCAATGGTATCAGTCAGGGCTCTCCAGAGAAGCAGGGCCAGTGGTGTGTACCTACATATACACAGACGTGCAAAGAGGCTCAGCACACAGAAGCGGCTCACGTGACTATGGTGAATTGGCTCGTGGGATTATGGGGAAAACAACTCCCAAGACCCACAACTGGCAAGCTGGAGAGCCGACGCAGCAGCCCCAGTTCAAATGGCAGCACGCTCAAGACCCAGAAGAGTTGTTACTTCAAGTCCAAAGGCGAGAAAACAGAAATCCATACCCCAGCCCAACAGAGGGGCTTCCTCTGATTTGAAGGAGGGCCAGGTTTTTGTTCTACTCGTATCTTCAATCAACTGGATAAGGTCACCCAAGTTAGCGCAATGTGCTTCACTCAGTCCGTCATATTTTTAAAAACATAATTAAAAAATTTTTTAAATTATATTTTCTGGTCACATTGTGCAGCTTGTTGGATCTTAATTTCCTAACCAAGGGCTGAATCCGGGTCCTCAGCAGTGAAAGCCTTAAGTCTTAACCACTGGACCACCAGATAATTCCCCCAAATAGTCTAATACAATTTACGGCTTACTTTGCATTTACAGTTATTATAAAAGACTGGCTGTAGTCCCCGCACTGTACTGTGCCTCCCGGAGCCCACCTCCCGCCCCGCAGCCTGCGCCTCCCAC
>SJYC01143009.1:0-14428 GCA_006408675.1 Madoqua kirkii
GGGGTGGGGAAGAAAAAGCAAGACAGGCAGGAAGGCAGCTGATGGCATGGTTCTGTGTGAAAGCCTTTGGGAGACTCAGCGGCTATTGTGCCAGACGTCATCATGTGACCTTCAGCAGGTTACCTAACCTCTCTGTGCAGTCGTTTCCTGGAGTGCGAAGTGGGGCTAAGAATAATACTCTCCTCTCAGGGAGGAGAGTAAATGAATTAGTACCAGTAAGGAGCCGTCAGTCGTAAACTGGTGGTGGGAAGCCCAGCCTGTGGGGCAGAAAAAAGTAAAAGGGAACTGTGAATTATTAGGGGGAAGACATTGCTAGTCAGGATGGGAAGATTTCAGCATGAACAAGATGCCAAGGGTTTTAGGCAGCTTTAAAAATATTTTAAAATGCCTATGTAGCTAAACTCTCACTATGTAAGAACTTCACGCAGCATAAAGCTTAAATCCCCTCTGCCACACTTGTTTTTCCCAGAAGTGACTGTCATTGTCAGTTTCGTGGGATTGCTCCCATGTCTCTTTCTTTGCATGTATATACACATGCATGTTTCTACAGAAATCACGGCTTCGCCTGACTTTGGAAAAACATATTTGTGTGTTTATTTGTGCCTGGGCTTGGTGTTCTGTGCGCTTTCTCCGGATGTGGCGAGCGGGGGCCACTGTCTAGTGGAGGCGTGTGGGCCGCTCGGGGCGGTGGCTTCTTCTTTGCTCCTGTTTCCTTTTGCAGAACACAGCCTCTAGGTCGCGCAGGCTTCAGCGGCTGTGGCGCCCAGGCTTACCTGCCGCGCAGCACCTGGGATCTTAGCTCCAGACCAGGGATCAGTCCGGTGTCCCCTGCACTGGCAGGTGGATACTCAACCCTGGACCACCACGCAAGTCACAGACTTTTTTTTTAAATACCAACATCAAGTGTTCTGTCTTGGGGCTCTTTCCCTGTTAGTATGCATCATACTCATTTTAAGTGCTGCAAAATATGTGAACGTGGGGATGTACAATGGTTTCATCATTCCTCAAGAAGTTTCTAATAGCAACGAAGATATGTATGTTACTGGATTCTTCCTGGAATACAGAATCGGCCTCGTGACCGCAGCTGCCCCAAAGCTTCAGGGGGCTCCCATCGCTCAAAGCCTAGTATTTCCAGGATGACTTCAGCCTATATCTCTGCCATTCTCTGTGATCACCGCTTCTTAAACCTGTCATCCCCTCCAGCTTTGTGTTCCTGTTCAGCTTGACGGCCTTGCCTTCCTGCTCTGCCCAGTCATTCCTCCCACATTCACGCATTCAGCTCAGATGAGCGCCAGGGCCACCCTCGGCCACCCCCCCCCCCAGTTGGAAATAATTGTGAGTGTGGTGTGTGTGTGACTCCACAGCTTTTGTGCCTGGTGCATCCCTCCGTTCAGCAAGTATTTATCACGTGTCTACTCTATCATTTTGTCTCTTTGCTCTGCTGTCTTCCCTGACTCTCTCAGTTCCTTGAGGGATGAGATCATGTCTCAGACACAGGGTTTCCAGGGGGAACAGACACTCTGGTTTGCTCAGCATGGTTCCAATGTTCACCTGCTAAACTGGTAGGATTATCATGTTGTTGTTCAGTGGCTACCTCGTGTCTAATTCTTTGCCACCCCGTGGACTGCAGCCCGCCAGCCTCCTCGGTCCTCCACTGTCTCCTGGAATTTGCTCAAATCCATGTCCACCGAGTCAGCGACGCTATCTTACCATCTCATCCTCTGCCGCCCCCTTCTCCTTTTGCCTTCAGTCTTTCCTAGCATCAGGGTCTTTTCCAGTGAGTCCACTGTTTGAATCAGGTGGCCAAAGTACTGGAGCTTCAGCTTCAGCCACAGATCTCCCAATGAATACTCAGAATTGACTGGTTTGATCTCCTTTCAGTCCAAGGGATGCTCAAGCGTCTCCTCCAGCACCACGGCTTGAAAACCTCAGCTCTTCAGCCATGGCATTCTTCATGGTCCAACTGTCGTTCTGGTTCAGGTGAAAACTCATCTGGTCACTCCGGTTTACACACATAGACGCGTACAGTCAAGGGCAAAAACAGTGGCGGGGTGGGCGAATGGATGCAGTTTGTTTTCAGGATGTTGAGGTGCCGCTCGGCTGAGTGGAGACTCGAGAGCACGCTCTGTGTTGCTCAGTCTCCAGCTGTCGTGGCGACCCCGTGGACCGCAGTTCGCCAGGCCTCTGTCCCTCCCCGTCTCCTGGAGTTTGCCCAAGTCCACGTCCATCGCATCAGTGATGCCATCCAGCCCTCTCATCCTCTGATGCCCTCTTCTCCTTCTGCCCTTGATCTTAACCTTGATCTTTCCCAGCATCAGGGGCTTTTCCAGGGAGTCAGCTGTTTCCATCAGATGATCAAAATACTAGAGTTTCAGCTTCGGCATCCGTCCTTCCAATGAGTATTCAGGGTTGATCTCCCTTAAGATTGACTGGTTGGATCTTGCAGTCCAAAGGACTCTCAGGAGTCTCCAGCACCACAGTTCAAAGGCATCAATTCTTCGGTGCTCTGCCTTCTCCCAACTGTAGGTGACCACTGGGAAGACCGTGGCCTTGACCACATGGACCATGATGCATCCTGTATTATACAGAGGTTGTTTCAGCCCCGACTCTGCTGTCTTTGAGGGGTTTGTTGTCACTCACTCAGTCGCATCCGACTCTTTGCGCCCCCATGCACTGCAGCACGCCGGGCCTCCCTGTCCATCACCAGCTCCCGGAGCCCGCTCAAACTCATGTCCACTGAGTCAGTGATGCCATCTAGGAATCCTCTTATCTGCAGACACTTGTTTGCAGGTGTTCTTGTTATAAGATTCTAATAGTTTCTCTAGTATGCTGAAAAATGATGGATGCAAAGGCAACGTTTATTAATTAAAAGGATGGTGACGCTACTGAGTGAAGTAAGTCAGACAGAGGAGGAGAAATATACAGTTGGAAATAATTGTGAGTGTGGTGTGTGTGTGACTCCACAGCTTTTGTGCCTGGTGCATCCCTCCGTTCAGCAAGTATTTATCACGTGTCTACTCTATCATTTTGTCTCTTTGCTCTGCTGTCTTCCCTGACTCTCTCAGTTCCTTGAGGGATGAGATCATGTCTCAGACACAGGGTTTCCAGGGGGAACAGACACTCTGGTTTGCTCAGCATGGTTCCAATGTTCACCTGCTAAACTGGTAGGATTATCATGTTGTTGTTCAGTGGCTACCTCGTGTCTAATTCTTTGCCACCCCGTGGACTGCAGCCTGCCAGCCTCCTCGGTCCTCCACTGTCTCCTGGAATTTGCTCAAATCCATGTCCACCGAGTCAGCGACGCTATCTTACCATCTCATCCTCTGCCGCCCCCTTCTCCTTTTGCCTTCAGTCTTTCCTAGCATCAGGGTCTTTTCCAGTGAGTCCACTGTTTGAATCAGGTGGCCAAAGTATTGGAGCTTCAGCTTCAGCCACAGATCTCCCAATGAATACTCAGAATTGACTGGTTTGATCTCCTTTCAGTCCAAGGGATGCTCAAGCGTCTCCTCCAGCACCACGGCTTGAAAACCTCAGCTCTTCAGCCATGGCATTCTTCATGGTCCAACTGTCGTTCTGGTTCAGGTGAAAACTCATCTGGTCACTCCGGTTTACACACATAGACGCGTACAGTCAAGGGCAACAAACAGTGGCGGGGTGGGCGAATGGATGCAGTTTGTTTTCAGGATGTTGAGGTGCCGCTCGGCTGAGTGGAGACTCGAGAGCACGCTCTGTGTTGCTCAGTCTCCAGCTGTCGTGGCGACCCCGTGGACCGCAGTTCGCCAGGCCTCTCTGTCCCTCCCCGTCTCCTGGAGTTTGCCCAAGTCCACGTCCATCGCATCAGTGATGCCATCCAGCCCTCTCATCCTCTGATGCCCTCTTCTCCTTCTGCCCTTGATCTTAACCTTGATCTTTCCCAGCATCAGGGGCTTTTCCAGGGAGTCAGCTGTTTCCATCAGATGATCAAAATACTAGAGTTTCAGCTTCGGCATCCGTCCTTCCAACGAGTATTCAGGGTTGATCTCCCTTAAGATTGACTGGTTGGATCTTGCAGTCCAAAGGACTCTCAGGAGTCTCCAGCACCACAGTTCAAAGGCATCAATTCTTCGGTGCTCTGCCTTCTCCCAACTGTAGGTGACCACTGGGAAGACCGTGGCCTTGACCACATGGACCATGATGCATCCTGTATTATACAGAGGTTGTTTCAGCCCCGACTCTGCTGTCTTTGAGGGGTTTGTTGTCACTCACTCAGTCGCATCCGACTCTTTGCGCCCCCATGCACTGCAGCACGCCGGGCCTCCCTGTCCATCACCAGCTCCCGGAGCCCGCTCAAACTCATGTCCACTGAGTCAGTGATGCCATCTAGGAATCCTCTTATCTGCAGACACTTGTTTGCAGGTGTTCTTGTTATAAGATTCTAATAGTTTCTCTAGTATGCTGAAAAATGATGGATGCAAAGGCAACGTTTATTAATTAAAAGGATGGTGACGCTACTGAGTGAAGTAAGTCAGACAGAGGAGGAGAAATATTGTATGACATCGCTTAGGTGGGATCCAAAAAGAAATGAGACAGATGAACTTACTTACTAAACAGAAAGAGACTCACAGGCTTAGAGAAGGAACTTGTCAGGGTGGGGGAAGGGATAGTTAGGGAGTTTGTGACGGTCACGTACACACTGCTGTATCTACAAGGGATCACCAACAAGGACCTACTGAGAGTTCCAGCACATTCTGCTCAGTGTAATGTGGCAGCCTGGATGGGAGGGGAGTCTGGGGAGAAATGGATATACGTAAACGTATGCCTGCTGCTCCTGCTGCTGCTGCTGAGTCGCTTCAGTCGTGTCCGACTCTGTGCGACCCCATAGACTGCAGCCCACCAGGCTCCCCTGTCCCTGGGATTCTCCAGGCAAGAGCACTGGAGTGGGTTGCCATTTTCTTCTCCAATGCATGAGAGTGAAAAGTGAAAGTGAAGTTGCTCAGTCGTGTCTGACTCTTCGCGACCCCATGGACTGCAGCCTACCAGGCTCCTCCATCCATGGGATTTGCCAGGCAAGAGTACTGGAGTGGGGTGCCATCGCCTTCTCCAATATGTATGGCAGAATCTCTTAACTGTTTACTTGAAATTATCACAACATTGTTAATAGGTTCTTCCCCAATACAAAATAAAAAAGTTTTTTTTTTTAAAGCATGACTCATTGAACTTCAGTTAGAAAGTTGTTCCTAAGATGCAGTAGTCAAGACCAGTGGTTCAGCCTGTGGGCTCTGGAGTCAGACACCTGAGTGCGTCAGGGTTCGGCTGCTTCCTGCTGTGTAAACTGGAACAAGTCACTTCTCCGCTGAGCCTCAGTTTCCTCGTCTATAAAGTGGGGATAATCACCTTGCTGCAGCACAGATAGAAATGAGACTTTTCTTTAAATGAGGAAACAATGAACCGGCTGGGGAAGCACACAGACAGGCCCGAGGGCCAGGCGATCTTGGTTATTCTTCAGCTGCTGCTGCCAACAGGAGACCCAGCCAGCCAGTCCTAAAGGAGAGCAGTCCGGAACGCTCATTGGAAGGACTGATGCTGAAGCTGAAGCTCCAGTTCTTTGGCCTCCTGATGCAAAGAGCCAACCCATCGGAAAAGACCCTGCTGCTGGGAAAGGTTGAAGGCAAGGGAGAAGGGGGCCTCAGAGGATGAGATGGTTGAATGGCCTCATCAACTTAATGAGCATGAGTCTGAGCAAATTCCAGGAGACAGTGAAGGACAGGGAAGCCTGCCGCGCTGCGGTCCATGGCGTCACATGGAGCTGGCCGTGACTGAATGGCTGAACAGCAGCGACTGACAGACACTCTGCTGGACTCGCCCTTCCCAAAGCTAATTACCCTGACTCCATCTGAGTTGTGCTCCGCACCTGACACTCTTCTCGGCCTGCACTCTCTTGCAGCAGCCTTCATTTCAGAAAGACCACCACAGGCCGCTAACTTCAGAGAAGACCAGCTCCAGTTACCAAGTTGCCTGATGCCAGCCATGCCTGTTTTGAAATTTTGCAAAAGAAAAAAAATGCAAGTCCTTCATGAAGATATGAAACCAGAGAGTGGGGGCAGAGTCGCTGAGGCGCGAGCCGGCTGTGTTTCCCTTTTGCCTGGAAAAGAATGAAGTTACTGCTCTTTTCTCCAAACTCCATCGAGGTGTTTCTGTTTGGCATTGGTGGACAGTGAACCAGGATTCTGGCATCAACCTCACAGCTTTGTTGTGAGAATTAGATGAGGTAATGAATGTGGACTATCAGGCTGAACCATATGAAACCATCTCCATTTGACCCTTACCAGCTTTAAAACGGCATGTCACATAGCTTAACATGGCGGGTGCCTGGCAGGCAACTCTTAACTGTTTACTTGAAATTATCACAACATTGTTAATAGGTTCTTCCCCAATACAAAATAAAAAAGTTTTTTTTTTTTAAAGCATGACTCATTGAACTTCAGTTAGAAAGTTGTTCCTAAGATGCAGTAGTCAAGACCAGTGGTTCAGCCTGTGGGCTCTGGAGTCAGACACCTGAGTGCGTCAGGGTTCGGCTGCTTCCTGCTGTGTAAACTGGAACAAGTCACTTCTCCGCTGAGCCTCAGTTTCCTCGTCTATAAAGTGGGGATAATCACCTTGCTGCAGCACAGATAGAAATGAGACTTTTCTTTAAATGAGGAAACAATGAACCGGCTGGGGAAGCACACAGACAGGCCCGAGGGCCAGGCGATCTTGGTTATTCTTCAGCTGCTGCTGCCAACAGGAGACCCAGCCAGCCAGTCCTAAAGGAGAGCAGTCCGGAACGCTCATTGGAAGGACTGATGCTGAAGCTGAAGCTCCAGTTCTTTGGCCTCCTGATGCAAAGAGCCAACCCATCGGAAAAGACCCTGCTGCTGGGAAAGGTTGAAGGCAAGGGAGAAGGGGGCCTCAGAGGATGAGATGGTTGAATGGCCTCATCAACTTAATGAGCATGAGTCTGAGCAAATTCCAGGAGACAGTGAAGGACAGGGAAGCCTGCCGCGCTGCGGTCCATGGCGTCACATGGAGCTGGCCGTGACTGAATGGCTGAACAGCAGCGACTGACAGACACTCTGCTGGACTCGCCCTTCCCAAAGCTAATTACCCTGACTCCATCTGAGTTGTGCTCCGCACCTGACACTCTTCTCGGCCTGCACTCTCTTGCAGCAGCCTTCATTTCAGAAAGACCACCACAGGCCGCTAACTTCAGAGAAGACCAGCTCCAGTTACCAAGTTGCCTGATGCCAGCCATGCCTGTTTTGAAATTTTGCAAAAGAAAAAAAATGCAAGTCCTTCATGAAGATATGAAACCAGAGAGTGGGGGCAGAGTCGCTGAGGCGCGAGCCGGCTGTGTTTCCCTTTTGCCTGGAAAAGAATGAAGTTACTGCTCTTTTCTCCAAACTCCATCGAGGTGTTTCTGTTTGGCATTGGTGGACAGTGAACCAGGATTCTGGCATCAACCTCACAGCTTTGTTGTGAGAATTAGATGAGGTAATGAATGTGGACTATCAGGCTGAACCATATGAAACCATCTCCATTTGACCCTTACCAGCTTTAAAACGGCATGTCACATAGCTTAACATGGCGGGTGCCTGGCAGGCAGTCATCCTGTGAGAAATGATAGCTAGGGCCGCAAGCCTGGGACCTGGGACCCTTGGCTGTAAAGCTTGCACCTGGACACACCTCTCTTCCGGGTATAAAATACAAAGCAGCGGGATGGAACTGAAAACTGTGTGTGTGCAGCTGGGGGAAATTCTGTAGCAAAAGCTATAAACCCCCCAAAAACCCAGCTGCCATTTCTGAAGAGCAAGGACGAGCTCGCCCCCTCGGGGAGCAGGGAGCGAGGAAGGCGCTTCTGTTCACTGCCTGGGGCAGTCAGCACTCGTGGCTCAGGAAACCTTGCCTGCATTTCTCCTCCGAGCTCTGGTCAATTTCTATTGATTGGAGAAGGCCAAGAACCCTGGTCGGTATCAGTCTGATTGGATTGATATTTCGGCTTCTGTGGCCTAACTGAACAGGCATTTCATTCTTTCATTCAAAACACTTTCTGAGCACTGACTGTTAGGAGACACTTGCTTCTTGGAAGAGAAGCTCTGAGAAACCTAGACAGCATATTGAAAAGCAGAGACATCACTTTGCTGACAGAGGTCCGTCTAGTGAAGGCTGTGGGTTTCCAGTGTCACGTACGGATGTGACAGTGTGAGAGGCAGTGCCCAGGCAGGCTGATAAGTCTGGGGTCCCCAAGGAGGCGAGAGGGGTCTGTGGTTCTCCAGGAGGAGATAGGGGTCTGGAATTCTCAAGAAGGAGCAAAGGACAAACTTTTTTTTTTCTCTATATATTCCTTAGTCTTAGCCACATAAAACCTTTTTTTTTTTTCCTTTGAGTCTGGAACTGATGATTACACAACTCAGTTTAAACTCTGTACTAGGGATTATACAACAACACTTGAGGACAGTTTCTCCTTCCTGAAAGCCTTAGACTAATCCTGTTATCTTAGAATGTATATTATGGGAGTGGGTCTGGCAGATCTTTCTGTTGTTAAACTCTAATCCTGTTTTCCTAAAATGTGAATTGTGGGAGTGGGTCTCATAAAATTTTCACAAACTTGAAACATTCTTTTGACTTATTGTAGTAACTAATTTAAAAGCATATAGCTCCCTTGCTAACACTAGTGAGGGGGGCACTCTCCAGGCCCCCTCTGATGTCTGTGTCAGAAGCTTCCCCTGTCCATTTTCTTCAGTAAAACTCTGCTACACAACAGCTCTTGAGTGATCAAACCTGGTCCCTGGTCCCAAAGTTGAATCTTCTTTGGAGGTCACGGATCCGACACCGTCCACCATAAGCTGTCGTCTTGGGGCTCGTCCGGATCTTCAGGGCAAGGTAAGACGCTCAGGGCGCTGGCCTCTGCACTCTCCGTACGCACATGCTCTGCTGTCCTTGCTAGCTCTCCGGCGTCCTTGTGCGCATGAGTGGCACGCCCTTCGTGAAGTGGGTGATGAGCTGCTCTGGGTTTTGTGGTGCCTCATGATGACTGAAGTGAAGTCAGCTCGCTTAGTCGTGTCCGACTCTTTGCGACCCCGTGGACTGTAGCCCACCAGGCTCTTGCATCCATGGGATTCTCCAGGCAAGGAAACTGGAGTGGGTTGAAGGCAGCCCCCAAAAGGGAAGCCTTGTTGGGGGTTTATACCAACCTGCCAAGGCCAAGAGACACCCAAGGTCCCTGCGAGGGGGCGGCCAGAGATGGGCAAAGTGTGTGCACCGAGCTTTCCTTTCTCAGCCAGCTTCCCTGGTCTCTTTGACCATTTTGTAATTGCATGGGGAATTAGAATTATTAACCGAATCTGTCGGATCACAGACTTTCACGGGAACTGTGATCCACGCCGTTACTATGCACTTGTACTTGGACCCCTTGTATGGAAGCGCCTGGCCGCGGGAGTGCGTGAGGAGCGAGGAGGGGCTCTGGCCGCAGGAGGTCTCTCGGGCTGGATGTCACCCTGGGCTGCCCGCCTGGGGGCCAGAGACCTGAAAGGGAGTCTCTGTCGCGGCCGCGTCTCCGCGTGTGGAGAGGCGCTGCTGGCGACCTGAGCCTTTGAGGACGCAGGTCGGGAGCTGCAGGGCCTGGTCAGGCCGAAGTGCCACGGGCTGCCGCCTTCGCCTTCGGCAGCGCGAGCTCTTAGCGGGCCGGCTTTGGTCCCGACTCCTCGACACTCCTTTTGTGGAATCTGTGGAACCGAACTGGAGGGATTGGCCCTAAAAGCGAGCAAAAGTCGCTTTCCCCGCGCTGGCCAGCGCTCACCCCCTCTGCTCTCACATCCACTGGCGTGGCGACAGTCAGGAAGGACGTCCCGGTGGTTGTCGTCCCTTTAGACTCACATGCTTCCCCTAGGAGTCCTAGCTGGGAAACTGCTGGGAAAGCCACTCTGCTCCACCCCTGGAGGCATCAGAAGAAAACAAAATCAAACCAAGGCCTTGGTGTCACGGAACTAAGTCAGTCTGCGGTGCCATCAGGTCTGCCCGGGGGCATCTCCACCCCTCCTTGGTGGTAGAGCTGGAAGGGCAGACAGAATAACCACAGTCACAGAAAGCTAACCAGTCCCATCACATGGAGCACGGCCTTGTCCAACTCAGTGAAACAGGAGCCAGGCCCCGCAGGGCCACCCTCTGATGGAGAAGGATGAGAGGCATCCTGGTGGCAGAGACTGACTGAGGGGGAAACTGGACTTGGTGGTAGAGCTGGAAGGGCAGACAGAATAACCACAGTCACAGAAAGCTAACCAGTCCCATCACATGGAGCACGGCCTTGTCCAACTCAGTGAAACAGGAGCCAGGCCCCGCAGGGCCACCCTCTGATGGAGAAGGATGAGAGGCATCCTGGTGGCAGAGACTGACTGAGGGGGAAACTGGATCTTGTTCTGAGTGGCGGGCCGTGCTCAGTAAATCTTTAATCCAATTTTCTGTTGATGGGCGGGGCTGTGTTCCCTCCCTGTTATTTGCCTGAGGCCAAACTCTGGTGGAGATAATGAAGACAAGGCACCTCCTTCAGAAGGTCCCAGAGGCACTGCTGCGCTCAGTGCCCCCGGCCCTGCAGCAGGCTGTCACCCACGCCTCTGCCGGAGACTCTGGGCACTCCCGGACAAGCCTGGGTCAGTCTCCTGTGGGGTCACTGCTCCTTTCTCCGGGTCCTGGTGCACACAGGGTTCTGTCTGTGCCCTCCAAGAGTCTGTTTCCCAGTCCTGTGTAAGTTCTGGCGGCTCTACGGTGGGGTTACTGGCGACCTCCTCCCAGAGGGCTTATGCCACAGCCAGGTCTGCTGCACCCAGCGCCCCCGCCCCTGCGCAGGCCCCTGCTGACCCGCACCTCCCCAGGAGACACTCACACAGAGTTCTGGCTCAGGCTCTGTGGGGCCTCTGGGTCCTGGTGCACACAAGGTTAGGGCTGAACAGGAACCCAGCTGGCTGGGGAGTGAGCCACAGGTGGAAACCACATTGCTCACATCATCCAGGCTTGAGAGAAGGCGGCAGAGCGGGGCTTTCTGCCTGAATATGTCTTTTGTCTGGTTTTCCAGCTGCAGGAGAGACAGCACATGCTGTCACTTGGTACCACCACACGTATCAGTAACACTGCCATCAGCCCCTTGGAGCTGCTGCCCCTTGGACGAGGATCCTGGATAGGTCCTCCTGGGCAGGCAGTTTATCCCTGGCTGCTCTTTTGCTTGGGGCGGAGGGATTCCACTTCCACAGGCTTCTGGCTATGCCAGGGTGTGGATCAGATCCCATCTGGAATGACGAGGCTGATATAATGAGGACCCCCATGACCCTTACCTGGGAACAGAAGACATATTAAAGTGCAGAATCAAGTTGTGTCCCGGGGAATGGTGACAGGAAGGAGGCTGGAGGTGAGGGAGTTATGTTCTCCCTTTCCACAGTGCTGATGGGGATTCTCTTCCTGAAGTGAGCAGAGGGGACTTGGCCAAAGGCACTCCCTTTGCCAAGAGGCCAGTCCTGGCAACGGGGCAGCAGCCACGATTCAGGCAAGAGAACCTTCTGGAGGGGCGAGATGCTGCCCACCAGGGCTGAGGAGGGCTGACGGCCATCTTCGATTTCTCTGCTTGGTTTTACACAATCAGCTCTCGTTAGCCATTGCAGTCAGCCCAACTGGATTCTGAGGGTTTAGGGATGCGCCTGTTTCTACAGCTGGGACTCAGCCTGGCAGAGATGACTCGACAACTCTGCCATCCTGTGTGGGCTGTGCCCAAGCTTCTGCTCCGTCACCTCAGTCATGTACGGCCCTTTGCAAACCTATGGACTGGAGCCCACCAAGTTCCTCTATCCATGGGACTTTCCTGGCAAGAAAATGGAGTGGGTTGCCATGCCCTCCTCCAGGGATCTTCCCCACCTAGGGGTCAAATCCACATCTCTTGCATTGCAGGCAGATTCTTTACCCCAGCTACCAAGGAAGCCCAATATGGTAGCCACTTGTGGCTACTGAAAGCTTAAAATGTGGCTAGTCTTAAGAGAGATGTGATTTAAATATAAAATATATATCAGCTTTCAAGGACTTACTACCAAAAAAGAGAATGTGAAATATTTCACTAATATTTTAAAAATCTGATTACCTATTGAAATAATAATTTGGATATACTGCTATAAAGAAGACATTATTAAATTAATTGCACCTGTTTTTCACTTTTGAAAGTGTGGCTCCCAGGAAATTTAAAATTACATATGTGGCTTGTACTGTGTTTCTATTGGAAGGTGCTGTTCCAAAGTCTCCGGATGACTTTCAGAAATTCTGAGGTGAGTGAGTGGGAAGATGTGAACAGGCCAGCAGGCTGGACCCAGCACACTCGCGCCCTTGGGAAGTTCCAGACACAGGTGAGTCGGGAAACCCGCACTGAGGATGGGCTCAGGCCATGTTAGTTGGGTATAAAAGGGAAGAATGACCTCAGAGGGCTGGACCTGTGGGTGAAGTCCAGGAATGAGAGAACTGGAGATTTTAATTTTGCACCAGAACATCTGTCCAGAAACCCAAGATGGGGCTGAGAGGAAAGAAGCCCCAGGTGCATCCCAAAGAGCTTGAAAGTGGCTTTCAGTTTCAGCAACTGACGGGTGAGTCTATTCCAGGGCCTTAGGAGCTTATTCCCAAAGACGGCTGTGGGTCTGTGTGTGTGCGTAGTTGCTCAGCCACATCTGACTCTTTGCTACCCCACAGACTGCAGCCCGCCAGGCTCCTCTGTCCATGGGATTCTTCAGGCAGGAATACTGGAGTGGGCTGCCATGCCCTCTTCCAGGGGATCTTCCCGACCCAGGGATCGGACCCAGGCCCCCCCCACTGCAGGAAGACTCTCTACCGTGGGTCACCAGGGAAGCCCCTGGGTTTCACACCATGGGTTAAAGCGGACACCCTGGGCAACAGCCCCACGCTATGGGAACACACACTCACTCAGAGCAGTGGGCACACTGGCGCTCTGCCCAGACCCCTTCCTTGTTCTGGGAACCCGTTCCCCAGCTCCTGGACTCTTCTGCTAATGAGCTCAAGCTGCGGGGAATTCCCTGGCCATCCAGGGGTTGGGACCCTATGCTTTCACAGCCACTGGGGGTGCAGGCTCAATCTCTGGCCAGGGAACTAAGATCCCGCAAGCCGAGAGGACGGCAAAACACGGAACTACAGCTGTGGCCCCCTTTGGATGACTGCCTGTGGTCCACAGGCGTCCCCTTGCCTGTCCAGAGAGCTGAAGTCCCCACGGCCAGCGACTGGCTGGCTGCTGTAGGCCGTGAGACTTGGCCCCAGGTGGCATGGGGGGCTGCCACTTCTGCTCAGAGGCTGAGGCCGTGTCTGAAACCACACTCTCGGCTTCTTCCCTTTTCTGGGCCTGCTCCCTGCACTCCCTTCCTGGTTTCTCCTGGAGGCACTTCCTTAATAAGTTACTTGTTCCCAAAAGCTCACCTTCGGTTTTCCTTCTGGGGAACCCCACCAGAAAACAGGCAGGCTTTACTGTGTCTGTTGGTCTTGACCCTGGGCGGTGGCCACGTAAGGCACACCCACTGACTGTGTGGGATTCCAAACCCTTGGGTACTCTTGCCGAGAGCCTCAGTTGTGTGTGCAGAAGGGCCGGGACCGCAGGGCCGGGAGAAGGCCCATGTGTGGCCTGCCTCACTCCAGGCCGCAGCTGTGAGGCAACCGTGAACACACCAACAGCCACGTGACTTCCCTCCGACCATTTATTTTGTTGCTGCTTAATCAGGTGCTTTCCCAAACATGTCACGATCTCCAGCATTGCTTCTCGTCCAGAAAGCTGAAACCATGCCCCGCTTCTCATCTTCACAATACCCTCTGCTCTCTTATTTAAAATATTTCAAAGTAAAGATCGAAACAGGACCTTGGCTGAGTTTTGCAACACGGAAGTGTATTCTAGGCCTATGTTTATAGAAAACGGTGGGTGGGAAAGAATGGTGAGTCCAGGGATGCTGGGGGGATATCCACGGCAAGGGTAGTCACATGGGTGGGCAAGCAAGATGGGGAAGGCTGTCTGAGGCCTGGGGGCTTCAGAATCATCAGAAACTGCTGACTTATTGATGGAGAGAGCCTTAGAAAAATCTAGAAATACACACCGTCTCCACATGGGAAGTGCTCACTTCCCCTTAAGGCAGACTGAAAAAAGAAAGCCCCAAAACACACATTAACCAAGCACAAAAACACATACCAAACGCTAAGTCTCCATATAAGCATTCACAAATGGGCACTTGGTGTCTTCAGCTCTGGGGTTGGAGAAACCTGGGGCTTGGGTCCCCAAAGGCAGGAGCCGCTGTTCCCAAAGCGGGAACAACAGCTTCTGAAGGTGCTGGGGCCCCATCTGTTGGGGCCGCTGGCCCAGCTGGACGGGCAGGAGGCTTGTTTAAAGAAGACCCAC
>SJYC01143010.1:0-13584 GCA_006408675.1 Madoqua kirkii
TAGTCGTGTCCGACTCTTTGCGACCCCGTGGACTGTAGCCCACCAGGCTCTTGCATCCATGGGATTCTCCAGGCAAGGAAACTGGAGTGGGTTGAAGGCAGCCCCCAAAAGGGAAGCCTTGTTGGGGGTTTATACCAACCTGCCAAGGCCAAGAGACACCCAAGGTCCCTGCGAGGGGGCGGCCAGAGATGGGCAAAGTGTGTGCACCGAGCTTTCCTTTCTCAGCCAGCTTCCCTGGTCTCTTTGACCATTTTGTAATTGCGTGGGGAATTAGAATTATTAACCGAATCTGTCGGATCACAGACTTTCACGGGAACTGTGATCCACGCCGTTACTATGCACTTGTACTTGGACCCCTTGTATGGAAGCGCCTGGCCGCGGGAGTGCGTGAGGAGCGAGGAGGGGCTCTGGCCGCAGGAGGTCTCTCGGGCTGGATGTCACCCTGGGCTGCCCGCCTGGGGGCCAGAGACCTGAAAGGGAGTCTCTGTCGCGGCCGCGTCTCCGCGTGTGGAGAGGCGCTGCTGGCGACCTGAGCCTTTGAGGACGCAGGTCGGGAGCTGCAGGGCCTGGTCAGGCCGAAGTGCCACGGGCTGCCGCCTTCGCCTTCGGCAGCGCGAGCTCTTAGCGGGCCGGCTTTGGTCCCGACTCCTCGACACTCCTTTTGTGGAATCTGTGGAACCGAACTGGAGGGATTGGCCCTAAAAGCGAGCAAAAGTCGCTTTCCCCGCGCTGGCCAGCGCTCACCCCCTCTGCTCTCACATCCACTGGCGTGGCGACAGTCAGGAGGGACGTCCCGGTGGTTGTCGTCCCTTTAGACTCACATGCTTCCCCTAGGAGTCCTAGCTGGGAAACTGCTGGGAAAGCCACTCTGCTCCACCCCTGGAGGCATCAGAAGAAAACAAAATCAAACCAAGGCCTTGGTGTCACGGAACTAAGTCAGTCTGCGGTGCCATCAGGTCTGCCCGGGGGCATCTCCACCCCTCCTTGGTGGTAGAGCTGGAAGGGCAGACAGAATAACCACAGTCACAGAAAGCTAACCAGTCCCATCACATGGAGCACGGCCTTGTCCAACTCAGTGAAACAGGAGCCAGGCCCCGCAGGGCCACCCTCTGATGGAGAAGGATGAGAGGCATCCTGGTGGCAGAGACTGACTGAGGGGGAAACTGGGTCCTGTTCTGATGGGCGGGGCCATGCTCAGTAAATCTTTAATCCAATTTTCTGTTGATGGGCGGGGCTGTGTTCCCTCCCTGTTATTTGCCTGAGGCCAAACTCTGGTGGAGATAATGAAGACAAGGCACCTCCTTCAGAAGGTCCCACAGAGGCACTGCTGTGCTCAGTGCCCCCAGCAGGCTGTCACCCACGCCTCCGCCGGAGACTCCTGGGCACTCCCGGACAAGCCTGGGTCAGTCTCCTGTGGGGTCACTGCCCCTTTCTCCTGGGTCCTGGTGCACACAGGGTTCTGTCTGTGCCCTCCAAGAGTCTGTCTCCCAGTCCTGTGTAAGTTCTGGCGGCTCTACGGTGGGGTTACTGGCGACTCCTCCCAGAGGGCTTATGCCACAGCCAGGTCTGCTGCACCCAGCGCCCCCGCCCCTGCGCAGGCCCCTGCTGACCCGCACCTCCCCAGGAGACACTCACACAGAGTTCTGGCTCGGGCTCTGTGGGGCCTCTGGGTCCTGGTGCACACAAGGTTAGGGCTGAACAGGAACCCAGCTGGCTGGGGAGTGAGCCACAGGTGGAAACCACATTGCTCACATCATCCAGGCTTGAGAAGTCGGCAGAGCGGGGCTTTCTGCCTGAATATGTCTTTTGTCTGGTTTTCCAGCTGCAGGAGAGACAGCACATGCTGTCATTTGGTACCACCACACTATTATCAGTAACACTGCCATCAGCCCCTTGGAGCTGCTGCCCCCTGGACGAGGATCCTGGATAGGTCCTCCTGGGCAGGCAGAGTTTATCCCTGGCTGCTCTTTTGCTTGGGGCGAAGGGATTCCACTTCCACAGGCTTCTGGCTATGCCAGGGTGTGGATCAGATCCCATCTGGAATGAAGAGGCTGATATAATGAGGACCCCGATGACTCTTACCTGGGAACAGAAGACATATTAAAGTGCAGAATCAAGTTGTGTCCGGGGAATGGTGACAGGAAGGAGGCTGGAGGTGAGGGAGTTATGTTCTCCCTTTCCACGGTGCTGATGGGGATTCTCTTCCTGAAGTGAGCAGAGGGGACTTGGCCAAAGGCACTCCCTTTGCCAAGAGGCCAGTCCTGGCAACGGGGCAGCAGCCACGATTCAGGCAAGAGAACCTTCTGGAGGGGCGAGATGCTGCCCACCAGGGCTGAGGAGGGCTGATGGCCATCTTCGATTTCTCTGCTTGGTTTTACACAATCAGCTCTCGTTAGCCATTGCAGTCAGCCCAACTGGATTCTGAGGGTTTAGGGATGCGCCTGTTTCTACAGCTGGGACTCAGCCTGGGACTCAGCCTGGCAGAGATGACTCGACAACTCTGCCATCCTGTGTGGGCTGTGCCCAAGCTTCTGCTCCGTCACCTCAGTCATGTATGGCCCTTTGCAAACCTATGGACTGGAGCCCACCACACTCCTCTATCCATGGGACTTTCCTGGCAAGAAAATGAAGTGGGTTGCCATGCCCTCCTCCAGGGATCTTCCCCACCTAGGGGTCAAATCCACATCTCTTGCATTGCAGGCAGATTCTTTACCCCAGCTACCAAGGAAGCCCAATATGGTAGCCACTTGTGGCTACTGAAAGCTTAAAATGTGGCTAGTCTTAAGAGAGATGTGATTTAAATATAAAATCTATATCAGCTTTCAAGGACTTACTACCAAAAAAGAGAATGTGAAATATTTCACTAATATTTTAAAAATCTGATTACCTATTGAAATAATAATTTGGATATACTGCTATAAAGAAGACATTATTAAATTAATTGCACCTGTTTTTCACTTTTGAAAGTGTGGCTCCAGGAAATTTAAAATTACATATGTGGCTTGTACTGTGTTTCTATTGGAAGGTGCTGTTCCAAAAGTCTCCGGATGACTTTCAGAAATTCTGAGGTGAGTGAGTGGGAAGATGTGAACAGGCCAGCAGGCTGGACCCAGCACACTCGCGCCCTTGGGAAGTTCCAGACACAGGTGAGTCGGGAAACCCGCACTGAGGATGGGCTCAGGCCATGTTAGTTGGGTATAAAAGGGAAGAATGACCTCAGAGGGCTGGACCTGTGGGTGAAGTCCAGGAATGAGAGAACTGGAGATTTTAATTTTGCACCAGAACATCTGTCCAGAAACCCAAGATGGGGCTGAGAGGAAAGAAGCCCCAGGTGCATCCCAAAGAGCTTGAAAGTGGCTTTCAGTTTCAGCAACTGACGGGTGAGTCTATTCCAGGGCCTTAGGAGCTTATTCCCAAAGACGGCTGTGGGTCTGTGTGTGTGCGTAGTTGCTCAGCCACATCTGACTCTTTGCTACCCCACAGACTGCAGCCCGCCAGGCTCCTCTGTCCATGGGATTCTTCAGGCAGGAATACTGGAGTGGGCTGCCATGCCCTCTTCCAGGGGATCTTCCCGACCCAGGGATCGGACCCAGGCCCCCCCCACTGCAGGAAGACTCTCTACCGTGGGTCACCAGGGAAGCCCCTGGGTTTCACACCATGGGTTAAAGCGGACACCCTGGGCAACAGCCCCACGCTATGGGAACACACACTCACTCAGAGCAGTGGGCACACTGGCGCTCTGCCCAGACCCCTTCCTTGTTCTGGGAACCCGTTCCCCAGCTCCTGGACTCGTCTGCTAATGAGCTCAAGCTGCGGGGAATTCCCTGGCCATCCAGGGGTTGGGACCCTATGCTTTCACAGCCACTGGGGGTGCAGGCTCAATCTCTGGCCAGGGAACTAAGATCCCGCAAGCCGAGAGGACGGCAAAACACGGAACTACAGCTGTGGCCCCCTTTGGATGACTGCCTGTGGTCCACAGGCGTCCCCTTGCCTGTCCAGAGAGCTGAAGTCCCCACGGCCAGCGACTGGCTGGCTGCTGTAGGCCGTGAGACTTGGCCCCAGGTGGCATGGGGGGCTGCCACTTCTGCTCAGAGGCTGAGGCCGTGTCTGAAACCACACTCTCGGCTTCTTCCCTTTTCTGGGCCTGCTCCCTGCACTCCCTTCCTGGTTTCTCCTGGAGGCACTTCCTTAATAAGTTACTTGTTCCCAAAAGCTCACCTTTGGTTTTCCTTCTGGGGAACCCCACCAGAAAACAGGCAGGCTTTACTGTGTCTGTTGGTCTTGACCCTGGGCGGTGGCCACGTAAGGCACACCCACTGACTGTGTGGGATTCCAAACCCTTGGGTACTCTTGCCGAGAGCCTCAGTTGTGTGTGCAGAAGGGCCGGGACCGCAGGGCCGGGAGAAGGCCCATGTGTGGCCTGCCTCACTCCAGGCCGCAGCTGTGAGGCAACCGTGAACACACCAACAGCCACGTGACTTCCCTCCGACCGTTTATTTTGTTGCTGCTTAATCAGGTGCTTTTCCAAACATGTCACGATCTCCAGCATTGCTTCTCGTCCAGAAAGCTGAAACCATGCCCCGCTTCTCATCTTCACAATACCCTCTGCTCTCTTATTTAAAATATTTCAAATAAAGATCGAAACAGGACCTTGGCTGAGTTTTGCAACACGGAAGTGTATTCTAGGCCTATGTTTATAGAAAACGGTGGGTGGGAAAGAATGGTGAGTCCAGGGATGCTGGGGGGATATCCACGGCAAGGGTAGTCACATGGGTGGGCAAGCAAGATGGGGAAGGCTGTCTGAGGCCTGGGGGCTTCAGAATCATCAGAAACTGCTGACTTATTGATGGAGAGAGCCTTAGAAAAATCTAGAAATACACACCGTCTCCACATGGGAAGTGCTCACTTCCCCTTAAGGCAGACTGAAAAAAGAAAGCCCCAAAACACACATTAACCAAGCACAAAAACACACACCAAACGCTAAGTCTCCATATAAGCATTCACAAATGGGCACTTGGTGTCTTCAGCTCTGGGGTTGGAGAAACCTGGGGCTTGGGTCCCCAAAGGCAGGAGCCGCTGTTCCCAAAGCGGGAACAACAGCTTCTGAAGGTGCTGGGGCCCCATCTGTTGGGGCCGCTGGCCCAGCTGGACGGGCAGGAGGCTTGTTTAAAGAAGACCCACCCCCCTCATTTCACTGCGAGAGCGACGTGGAAGCTCTGCCCCTGCGCATTCCCTGAATATAATGAACTGGTATCTCTAAAGAGCGCATCACCGAGAGGGCAGAGGCTGGCCACTTAAATACGGGTGGCCGCCTCCTGCAGGCAAGGGCAAGGGCCAGACCCCGTTTGCTGCTGGGCCCTGTGCCCTCAGAACCGACCGCTGTGGGCGGCACTCAGGCACACGACACAGGTTTGTTGAATGAGTGAATAATCCAAGAAGATCTCATTCTTCAGGAATCCAAATTTACAACCTTTTCATTGGTTATAAATCAGTTTTTAACCCTGGAAGTGAAATTATAATTCACTTGTTCTCTGAAGTCAGCTGCCCTTAAAGCTGAAACTATTTTAAAGCTGAAACTAAGTCTTTTCAGTGGGAGCCAGAGAATGAATCTGATTATGTCCAAACGAGAGTATTTTCAGCAAATGTACTAAGAACTTCAGTGGGGATCATCAGTCCATCTCTAAGGCCAGTAGCTGGCCCAGAACTGGCTGTTGGGGCTGGAGGTTAAGGCAGGGTCTTTGTGTCTTGCGCCTGACATCTGGAGGAGAGGTGGGTTTGATTGTGTCCTGAGGCGGGGAGGTCTGAGCATGGCTGGTGGGGAAGAAGGCTTTGTCTAGCTGCCTGGAGAGACGGCACCAGGGCAGGAAGTGGAGGCCGCGAGAGGAGAGGGGCCGGGGCGGCCGGAGAGTTGAGAGCTGGGCAGAGAAGATGGATAACACAGCTCACCCTGGGGCAGCTCTGCACACGGACCTCTCAGGCCATGAGGATGCTGGTGTGCGTGTGTGTGTGTGTGTGGCGACTCCCAAACATCTGGGAGAGCCTGGGCCCATGAGAAAGATGAGGCAGCGGAATCCCAGGAATGGAGAAGGCTGTGCTGGTAAAATCTGCTGCCAGCAAGGGGTCCAGGCTCGAGGACTGGACCCTCGGGGAGTGGGGAGCTGGCAGTGGTGTCCACACTGCAGGAGGCAAGCAAGGGGCCCTGTGGCAGGCTGGAGAGGAACGAGCAAGCGGGGCGGCCCCTGGACAGAGGGCAGTGAATTTCAAAGGGCGACGGCAGCGCTAGGTGCACCTGGATTCCAGAATCCTTCTCCGTGCCAGCTGCTTGGCCCTCGGGGCACGGCTGCTGGGCAAACTGCTCATCCCAGAGCCTCCTTCCCGTCTCCTCTCATTTAGTCTGTTTTGGACAACAGACTAAAGACTTCGGGGGAAGGTTCTGGGTCCTGGGGTTTTGTTTTGCTTCTCACATCAGGGCTATACAGACTCTGGCCAAATGTTCAGCTATTTTCAGGAAGGGCAGCGTGGAGGCTCACAGGGGGAGGTGACATTGTGGATGCTGAGGCCCTTCTGAGGGAGGGCAAGGCACGGTACCCCACATCCCTCCCCAGTGCCTGAAGCCCCTCAGGGGTGGCCCGCTGTCCAGTTCAGGCACTGGGGTGCTCTAAGGGTACGAAGAGTCTGGAGGAGTCAGGGAGGGAGGGGCACCTGGGTCCCTGTGGTGTCAGCCCCGACAGCTGGGTTTCCTCCTTTCTGTTATACAAGCGTCTGACTCGGCTTTGGTTGCTGAGTACTCACTTCAAACATGGTGACTCTAAGTGAAAACATTGCCAGCCACGCAACTAGGTAAGGAGCCAGGCTGCCTCCCCTCACCGAGGCCCTTTCTTCTGGAGATCTTAGTTGATTCTGATAACTGACAATTGGGCCCCCCTTCCCTTGCTTTAAACTTCCACTCTTCCATTTAAAATTCACCAAGAAAGAGAAAGCCCTCGAAAAACCAGACCCCCCCCCCAACTCCCATACAAGCAGAGGCCCAGCTTCCTGGGTGGCCTCGCTGGGTGGCCCAGGTGTGCCAGGCAACTTCCAGGTCCTGTAAGCAAAGGTAAAATTGAAAGTAGAAATGTTTTCCCCCAAGTTCCCTGACGGCTATCGCTGAAGGGCATCCTGCAATCACACTAAGAACCACAGGGCAGGCCCGGCCCGCGCGCGGCAGTCTTGGGCCACGGCCCGCGCGCGGCAGCCCCGGGCAGGTCAGGGCTCCATGTGCCACCACTTGAAGGCGAAGGGCTGCCGGCGCACGTTGGTGCCGCAGTGCACCTCGCCCAGAAACTTGTGGTAGGCGGAGATGTCGTCCACGAAGGTGCAGCAGAGGCCCAGCGGCTCCAGCAGGGAGCGCACGTGCGTCTCCAGGCAGCACACCTCCGCCACCGGGGGCCCGAACGGCTTGGGGATGCCCAGGTCCTTGTCCAGCACGATCATGTTCACCTGGGACGGGCAGGCGGGGCCGCAGTCACCTTTACTGAGCGCCTGCTCTGCCCGCCCTGTTCCGAACCCTCCAGCAACCCTGCGGTCTAGCGACTGCGACTATCCCCACTTTACAGATGAGGAAACTGAGGCTCAGAGGGGGCTAAGCACTCCACACACGGCAGAGCTAAGTGGAGAACCTAGCAACCCGCCCCGTAGGTATGTGTGTGGACACACGCGTGCACACAGCTGTGTACGTATGCATCGGCGTGTGCACTGCATGTACACATGCACGTGTGTTTTCATGCGTGTATTACACACCTATCTCTGCTTCTTGTGTGTGAGTGTTTTAACCTCTTTCTAGCTCACAGAAGGCTCTCCTCTACGATAATAAGAACCTCTCTTCTCTGTAACGGCCTTTTGAACTTACAAAGCACTTTCCACTGTGCTAAGGTGAAGGCTCCCCCAGGATGCCAGGGCCAGCAGGGTGAGCAGTTCTCCCGGCAGGGTGAGTGCCGGGGCGCGAGGCCGCACAGCAGCTCAGCAGGACCCGGGGCTGGGCCTCCTGCTCGCCGGCCTCAGCTGAGGGCTCCCTCCGGGTGCGGCCCGCCCCCCTGATGGTTTGGGTGAGGCCCGGAGCCCAGAACACCTCACCATGTTCGGGAAGAAGGCCCTGGCCCGGCGGCTCTTGTCCATCGTGAACAGGGCGGGCAGGTCGATGATGTCGCGCTCCGTCAGTCCCAGCTCCCTCTTGAGGATGTCGCGGTTTTGAGGGCTCCCTCCGGGTGCGGCCCGCCCCCCTGATGGTTTGGGTGAGGCCCGGAGCCCAGAACACCTCACCATGTTCGGGAAGAAGGCCCTGGCCCGGCGGCTCTTGTCCATCGTGAACAGGGCGGGCAGGTCGATGATGTCGCGCTCCGTCAGTCCCAGCTCCCTCTTGAGGATGTCGCGGTTCCAGTCCAGGCAGCGCTGGGTGACGGGGAAGAAGGGAGCGTGGGAGAGTGAGGGGCACGGCACCTCCGTCCCCCTCACCCCTGCCTGAGGCATCAGACCCGGGGCCCAGCACTCCAGGGAGCCTGCAGGGCTCCTCCAGGGCGGGCCCACCTCTCCTGTGCCCTCCCGCCCGCACTGGGAGCAACAGAGAGTCAGGCAGAAAGGAGCAGAATTCCCACCAGAAGCTCACAGAAATGACGCTCCGCACTCATTTCCTGATTGGGTTGGCACAATCAGAGTGAAATGCAAGGCTTTTGTTTAACTGCTGGCGGCATATAAGACCTCTCTGTGGATAGTGTGGGGGGTGGATGGAAGACCTTGAACTGTTGCAGCTCAGCTCCTGCCATGAGGGTACCTGCAGAGCCCAGGAGGTGCAGAGCGATGGAGCCGGAGCCCTGGCTGCCCGCCGCCCGGGGTCCACGCCACTGCTGAACTTTCCTCTTTATGAGCCAATCATGCCCTTTTGTTCAAATATGTCTGAGTTTTTTTTTTAACTTGGTGCTTTAAATATGCCCATGCAAACAGAGAGAGATCTAATTCAACTACATAGGACCCTGTTGACTGATTCCTACTTGTGGATGTAATTTTCAGATTTAGGGACTCAGAAAGTAGGATTCATCCACAGATAGGAAACTTCAGGAATCTGCGACTGCTAAAAAATAAAACTTCGGGGCGGATCTTCATGTAGGAGTTTTCCGGGAAGTAGGTCTGGAGTTTTCATATTCTGGCGTCTGTGGTCTCCCCCAAATGCTGCATGCTCCAGCCTCACAGGAGCTTCGGCTCTTGCGCACCGCCTGATACTCCTTCCTTCCCAGGTCTGTCTGCTTCCAGCCTCTGCTGGCCTGTGCCTCTCCACACTGCCACACTTCAGCTTCCAGTACAGGAGCAAGTCGGGGAGGCGGGCCGCCGCCCCTAGGGCAGCCCCAGGGGTGTGACGGGTGCAGCCTCTTCCCTCCCGAGGCCCGCCCTGCTCACCTGGAAGTGCTGGTTCTCCTGCACGAGGCTCTCATTGGACAGGATCTTGTTGATGGTTATGCGCTTGCTGCTCATCCCGCCCAGGCCTGTGGGGGTCAGAGGACAGGGGATGGTCTATGTCCAGCCCGGTGCTCCTCTTTGCCAAGACTCTCAGCTTCTGGGCTGCCTCTTAGGACGAGGCCGCTGGAGCAGGGACAGGCAGGAGTGTGGGAGGGTGTCGGGGAGGCGGGCCGCCGCCCCTAGGGCAGCCCCAGGGGTGTGACGGGTGCAGCCTCTTCCCTCCCGAGGCCCGCCCTGCTCACCTGGAAGTGCTGGTTCTCCTGCACGAGGCTCTCATTGGACAGGATCTTGTTGATGGTTATGCGCTTGCTGCTCATCCCGCCCAGGCCTGTGGGGGTCAGAGGACAGGGGATGGTCTATGTCCAGCCCGGTGCTCCTCTTTGCCAAGACTCTCAGCTTCTGGGCTGCCTCTTAGGACGAGGCCGCTGGAGCAGGGACAGGCAGGAGTGTGGGAGGGCAGGGGCCAGGGAAGCGGGGGGCCGCTGCCTCGCTCTCTCTCTGCCCAGAGGGTGGGGTGGCACAGGAGGCCTGCTTCCGAGGGCGAGCAGCGGGCCCGGGGGAGGGTGGCAGAAGGGCCCAGGCGGCGACACCCTCCTGCTTCAGGCCCGCCTCACGCCCGGGCCCCGGGCCGTGCGGCGCCTGCACCCACCTCCTGTCCCCTCGCGGTGGCCCGTGTGGCTTCGGACTGGTGACCCCCAGCGCTTAGGGGGCACCCGCTATGTAGCAGGGAGTCTTCTGGAAACCCACTGCATTAGCTCAGTAGTCTCCCCTTTTCTATCAGGTAGCTTCCAGCATCAAAGATTAAGAAGCGGAGGCACAGAGCAGCTCCCTGACCCATCCGAGGCCTTACAGCTGGTGGCTGAGCCGTAAGCGGACCAGGAAGTCAGATCCCAGAGCCTAGCTGCTGACTCTTCTTCCGAGTCCGATGCTGGCCCATCGCGCTTCCTAGTTTTGCGGCTTGTTAGTGGCAAGCAGATGGGGGCTGTTGCTGGGCTGTCTCCAACCCCTTGGACGCATGTGTACAAAGATAATAGCTCCTGTACCCTATGGGCAGCTTTAAGGGGTTAATATAGAAAGAAGCTTTCAGAAAGTTGAGACTCGTGCCTGCCAACCTAGAAAATTCCTATCGGTGGGAATTAAAAAAGGATAGCGGTCTTAAGTTTATCGTGTCCGTCCCAGACACTAGTCACTATCAGGAACACTGCCTTTGGACATGGAGGGTGGTCATGTATGCAAGTGTCAACCAGTCTGCGGGATACAGACTCAGGATTAGGAGGATTAGAGATGCCAACCTGAAAAGCGACAAAAACTGATTTACGGAAAACACTTCAGAAACTGTCACGGCCTCTCTATCGTGGGTCACTGAATGCACCTGATCAGCTTCGTTTCCACGATTAGTTTAAGTGCAGAGCTCCTCCCAGTCTGTCTGTCTGAACTAAGCAGACGCTTTCTCGCTCTGAGACTGGCAGTGAAGACGTCTGCGTCGCGTCATCAGCTCCCGCTCTTCTTCCTGCCCCTAAACTGCAGTCTGTGCGCTCTTCTCTGGCTTCGTTTGCAAAACGCAAGGTCCCCGAGTGCAGATTGCACTCCAGATTTGAACCATTTAACTCTCCTCAGGGCTGGAGACGTTTGAAGTGTCACACGCCAGGTCCCGCAGAGCCACGGGCCACTGTTAACGATCGTAAGGGGCGGTGGGCGCCTTGAGGCCCACAGAGGCCGGGCCCCTCCCACCAGGGTGACCCCATGGCCTCGGAGCGGGCTGGACGACCGGAAGTGGAGCTGGGTGTCCGGGACAAAGCGCTCACTGGCCCCATCCTCCCACAGGCCTCCCTGGGGTCCCGGCTCACTGCCAGGGCCCCGTGAGCACTCACCTTTGAACATGATGGCCTCCCCGTGGCCCTCTTTCTGCTTCTCTCGGAAGAGCTTGTAGCAGGCTGAGGTGCTGGCCATGAGCATCCGGAATTTCTGCAAGAGACCGTCCAGCCGGCTGGTCAGCAGAGGGCAGGTGGCTGAGCCGCGTGGGGGGCTCTTGCCCTGAGGACCCGAGGCCCTGCCTGCGTATCGTCTCAGCCACCCACGCTGAGTGGCAAAGGCTGCCTGGCAGGATTTCTCTATTTCAGAGGAATATTTCTCACCCTTCCTGCCACAGAAATTTTCCTGCCTCAGCAATGCCGTCGAGTTGAAGCTCAGAGTAAAAGGTGACCTTGGACAGAGAGGGCGAGCTTCTCCAAGGGGCCAAGAGGCCCAGCCATTTGCTCCAGATTTCCAGGGTTATTAAGCTGCGGACATTTCTTTGCACTTCAGAAAACGAAAGACTCTCTCTAGGACCCAGGCCCATACGCCACTGCGCTCTAGGGCGTTACAGCCAGCACAGTGGACACCAGCCCTGGGGGGTTACTGGACACTTGAACTGTGGCTGGTCTTGGTGGAGACGTGTGAAGAACAAAGCATACACCAGATTCTGAACGCTTAGTATGAAAAAAGAATCTAAAACCCCTCATTATTAATTTTTATAATGATTACATGCTGAAACGCTAAAATTTCAGATTTATTGGGTTAAACATTTACCGGCCACAGCAACAACATACAAACCAGCTTCAGCCTCTTTCCTTCTTCCTCTATTCAGTCCACCTCCACTAGATAACCGCCCCACCCCTGCTGACAAGAGCTGGCAGGACAGGGGTTCCACACTAGCCTCCTCCCTCCAGCCTCAGGGGTCAGCTCACCTTGGTGCCTGGGATGGGGACGAAGGTCATGAACTCATCCACGTGGCCCACGGTCAGCCAGTCGGAGTAGAGCTCCACGGGCGCCTGCACCCGCTGGGCCTGCAGGAAGCCCGCACCACCTTGGTCATCCGCCGACCACCAGACCTGGGTGGGGTTGGGAGGGGCAGTTCTTCAGAAGCTTGCCCGTGGTGCCTGTCTCACCAGAGGGCTTGCAGGAGGAGTTCAGCCCCAGGACCCAGCGTGGCGTCAGCAGAACAGTCATGAGAAGGAGCCTGAGTTGCAGAGACACTGGCCCAGCACAAAGACACTTGAGTTCAGGGGAAGAAGGAAGTGTCAGCTGCAGCCACGGTCTGTGTGGAGGGCAAGGAGCCCGGCCTTTAGGCCCTGAGGGTGTCAGTGGGTATAGGGAGGCCAGCTTCTGTGCCCAGGGGTCCTTCTTGGACTGCTGGAGGGGGCTAAGGCTCAGGCAGAGTTCCAAAATCTGCCCTTGCCTATGTCCCTCTTTGCTAGTAACTTCTCAGTTTCAATCTTCAATCAAGTGACGCCTCTTCCAGGAAGCCCTTCTTGACTTCTATGCTCCCTGAGGTCTTCAATTTCCCCATTACCCTTACACTATAACCCAAGATCTTCACAGTGGCTGGAAAATTCGTTTTTGATCTGGCCCCCGTCTATCTCTCCTACTTCATCTTACTCTTCCTTGTTCGGTCTGCGCTGGCAGGTGCTGAGATTGTTACCACTGGAAGGTTTTGCCCTGGATGTTCCTGAATGCTCTTTCCCTTTGATCTTTCCATGGCTGCTCCCTTCTCATCATTCAAGCCTCAGTTTGAGAGTCACGTCCTTAAAGGCAGAGTGCCCTGGCCCGCCACTCCTCACCAGGCGCCTGCTTCATCGTCCTCACTGCACCTATCAGCTCCCAGAACGCCTCACCCAGCTGCTTGCTTCGCGTGTATTCTCTGTCGCCAATACCCCGCTCACCTTCTCTCAGTGCTGTTCCTCCTCTCACGCCTGCACCCCTTCCCCGCCTTATTTATAGTCTCATTATAGACCCTCCCATTTGGGGAAGAGGGTCATTTACTTGGTTTCACTTCCCTGGTGGCTCAGATGTTACGGGAGACCTGGGTTTGATTCCTGGGTCAGGAAGATCTCCTGGAGAAGGAAATGGCAACCCACTCCAGTATTCTTGCCTGGGAAATCCCATGGACAGAGGAGCCTGGTGGGCTACAGTCCATGGGGTCGCAGAGTCACACACAACTGAGCGACTTCACTTCATGCTAGATCCTAATTCATACTCAGATGTAAAGGTTAACTGGATTTTCTTTCCACGAATGTCTGTATCTTATCAGTCATGGGCAGGTTAATTCTCCCAGCCAAT
>SJYC01143011.1:0-12369 GCA_006408675.1 Madoqua kirkii
CCCGCCTTCTCCAGCCCCTCCCTGGCTTCTCTTACAGAGGAAAGCTGCTCCCAACGAGGATCCGGCCCAAGGGGTATGTCTTGCCATTCACGGTTACTGGTGGACTGACCTCCAGGTTCCCAAAGGAATCAAGGCTGGTGACAGGCTCAAAGAGCGGCTCCCGGGTCACATAGCCAAAATCTGGGCCCTGGGCAGGGGGCACACACCATGGTGAGTCCCCCGCGGCCAGGAGCCCTTAGTCCCAGCCCAGCCACCCTCTGAGCACCATGTTTCGCCACCCTTGGTCTGGCCCAGGGAGCACTCAGCTCCTGGGGGTTGCCCATTTGCTTCTTACTCCCGCTGAAGAGGAGGAACTCGGGACGGGGAGGCTGTGAGCACGTCGGCAAGAGTGTGAGTGTGTGTGAGTGTGTGTGCGTGTGCACACGCACGCACATCTGAGTCTCTGCATCCGTCTCTGTCTCTTAAACACAGAGACACACTGGTGATTTCATGGTTGGTCCTTGTTTTGTGCCACTGGCATCCCTGTTCCTCTGTTAATGTGAGCAAGAAACGGACCTTTGCTGATGTTAGCTATTGACCGATGGGGGCTGTTTGTTACTATGGTCATCAAGTGAAAGCTGACCAATACATGCAAGAACGTCAGGTAAGTAACATATATACAATTTCAACCCAGCCCCAGTCAACCAGATTTGTTCACTGAGCCCAGATGCAGCCTCAGACTCCTTAGCACAGAGCTCTAACAGGCGGGAGTCACATGACACAACCCCCGTAATGCGTGTGGCAAAGCCCCTGTGACTCCCTGAATTTTAAGTTTCCTTTCATGATTTTTTTCTTTTTCTTTTGTAAAAAGGTAGGGATCTTGCTTGAGAGCCTGCACTGGGGCTGGAGCAAAGCTTGTCTGACAAACATCCTTGATAACAAAAATCATAGAGTGAGAAGACGTGGCTTATCCTGGCCCAGCTCAGAGGCTCAAAGGAGAGCTGTGCCCAGAGGGGCGAGTGGCTGCAGCTTAGCACTTTCTCTCCTGGGAGCCCCAGATGCAAGGTGTGATCTGCCAGAGGCTGGGGCAGCTGGGGTTTTACAGCCTCACACCGGCGGGCAGGCACGCAGCACAGAGCCGGGCTTGGCCCGGGCCTCCAGGAATAGGAGGGCACTGGGCCCTCCTGCAGCCCAGGGCACTGGCACCAGGCCAGCCTGGAACCGTGCAGGCAGGTGGTGACCCGGGAAGACAGTGAGAGCAGGGTCTGAGAGGCCTCGGTTCTCAGGCCGGTGGCAACTGCTGCCCGGTTTGACTGGCCTGGTGTGGGAGGAAGTGGACGGTCCACACTGAGGACAGTGTCCAGGGCTGGGGAGTGAGCCGGAACAGCAGCCGATGGCAGGCCCGGTGTCGGGGCAGCACGCGCGTCTAAGGGCACGCCTTCCGTCTTCGCAACACGGCTGTGAGACGGATGCCATTTCGATCCCCGTTTCACAGATGAGCAGACTGAGGCCTGAGGAGGTGAAGTTGCTTGCCCAAGGCCACGCTGCTGCTAAGGGGTGGAACTGGGACTCGAGGCCAGCCCATCTGGCCGTCCAGAGCTGTGTGCTCACAGCACGGGCGCTGCCATCTCCCCGTGACGGGGGGACGAGGTTAGTGAGCGCTCTCGAGCAGCAGGTGCGGACTTGGCAGAGGGCCGCCTCGGAGCAGCTCTGGTGTCCCGCGGGAGGCTGTCCTGCGTGTCACTTTGGGAAAGACCCCTAACCTACATTTTATGCTCCCAAGCTCTCCCTGCCTGTTCAGGGCGGAAGGTCAGCACAGAGAAGACTGATTTGGGTTCTGCCCTCGTTCAATTGGTTGTTGAGGGCATAAAGAGAGTGGTGATGACCTCTAGGATCAAGGGTAGGGGTTAGATTGCTTTTTTAAAAAAACTCATGAACTGAAAAATCACAGCCTTAATGAGCTTTGAAGCTGGAACCACGCTTTTCAACAACTGCTTATAAGTTTCCTCCTTGAAATGTATTTTTCTGCAGGTTGGAGGTGGGGGCAGGGGCAGGCCTCTGCCTCCCATAGTATCAGTTATGAGAGCAGGAAGGGATGTTGGAGGTAACTATCCCAGTGACCCTTCTGCAGATGAGAATGTGGGAGCAACAGACTGATCTGCCAAGGGGCTTCCCGGGTGCCTCAGACGGTGAAGAGTCTGCCTGCAACGGTGGAGACGCGGGTTTGACCCCTGGGTCGGGAAGATCCCCTGGAGAAGGAACGGCAACCTGCTCCGGGGTTCTTGCCTGAGACTCTCAGGGACAGAGGGGAGCCCGAGGCCTCCCCACTGCTCTGCCCTGCAGCCCCAGGGCTGCGCCCCAACCCCATCCTGCAAGACGGCCCTCAGGCCCTCACCAGGAGCTGCTTCACCGGGAAATCCTTCAGGTTTCCGTCTCTGGGGGAGTCCAGCACCACGGGGAAGCCTTTGTGCGGGGCCTCGATGTAGCCAAACTCAATTTCATCCTGTGTGGACAGCGGGAAGAGCCACCCAGTGAGGCTGGGGGCCTCCAGGGACCTCTAGCCACCTCCCCAGGCCCCGCACACACTATGGCAGCAGCTTCTCATACAGCCTCCCTCAGAGTCTCCGCTGTCCCTGTGTGCCTGCACGCACGCTGGCCCCGCTTTAGACACCGCAGCGTCCCGTGTGCACGCCCCTGCAGGAGCGCCCAAACCTGAGAGCTGTGCTGTCCCCACAGACTGGCTCCTTCCCGGCTGCTGTGGAGCGCTCCACAGACAGGCCGCCGGCCACCCGGTCGCCCTCCCCACGGACGGACGGCTCGCTGCTCCAGTCTTGCGCTTCTCTGAGAAGCTGCAGCGAGTCGCCTGGTGCGTTTATGTCCCTACGCACACGCACGGTGATCTGACGGCATTCCCACGCGCGGAGCAGCTGCCACCGGGGCGCTGGCACCCAGCCGCCTCTGCTGGCCTGAGTCCTGAGCCGCGTCCTCCCAGCCCGGGGGCCTCACCTGGACCCAGCGGTCTCCCCGGTTCATGTACTGGAAGCAGACCTTCAGCTCGCAGTTGGTTTTCTCCACCAGGTTCTTCACCTCTTTCAGGAACAGGTAGTTGTCCTTCATGCTGAGAAGCGCAGGCAAGAGGGAGAGAGCAGGAGGGAGCGTGAGGAGGCACAGGCCCGCCACGGGGGAGGCGGGCGGCGGGCCCCGGGCCGGGCCGTGCTGGGCAGCTGAGGCCCCTCTGTGCTCACCTGTGCAGGGGCTGCTGGAGTCAAGGGCCGCGCAAACTCAGCCCTTCCTGCAGCGTCTGCCACGGTCATGAACAAACAAGGCGAGGAGGGGAATTCTCACCCTGCCTCCCCCAAGCCTGCCGCCTCTGACTCAGATTTCCCAGGAACAGCTAACCTAAGCTGGAGGCAGTGGACGGGCTCAGGACACGGGCGTGTGGCCAGCACCGCCTGCAGGCGCTCCTTTCGCCTGCTTCTCGTCCCACGGGGGCTCTCTAGCACACAACGCGCTCAGTGGAAAGCTGCTGGGGGAATAAGGCGAACTGCATATCCATCACAGAGGAAGGTTCCCAACTGTGTGGTAAGGGCCCAAGACACGGGAGAGGAAACACAGCTGTCTGTCCTCTTTTGCATTCCCACGCGCGGAGCAGCTGCCACCGGGGCGCTGGCACCCAGCCGCCTCTGCTGGCCTGAGTCCTGAGCCGCGTCCTCCCAGCCCGGGGGCCTCACCTGGACCCAGCGGTCTCCCCGGTTCATGTACTGGAAGCAGACCTTCAGCTCGCAGTTGGTTTTCTCCACCAGGTTCTTCACCTCTTTCAGGAACAGGTAGTTGTCCTTCATGCTGAGAAGCGCAGGCAAGAGGGAGAGAGCAGGAGGGAGCGTGAGGAGACACAGGCCCGCCACGGGGGAGGCGGGCGGCGGGCCCCGGGCCGGGCCGTGCTGGGCAGCTGAGGCCCCTCTGTGCTCACCTGTGCAGGGGCTGCTGGAGTCAAGGGCCGCGCAAACTCAGCCCTTCCTGCAGCGTCTGCCACGGTCATGAACAAACAAGGCGAGGAGGGGAATTCTCACCCTGCCTCCCCCAAGCCTGCCGCCTCTGACTCAGATTTCCCAGGAACAGCTAACCTAAGCTGGAGGCAGGGGACGGGCTCAGGACACGGGCGTGTGGCCAGCACCGCCTGCAGGCGCTCCTTTCGCCTGCTTCTCGTCCCACGGGGGCTCTCTAGCACACAACGCGCTCAGTGGAAAGCTGCTGGGGGAATAAGGCGAACTGCATATCCATCACAGAGGAAGGTTCCCAACTGTGTGGTAAGGGCCCAAGACACGGGAGAGGAAACACAGCTGTCTGTCCTCTTTAGAGCAAAAAACTGTGCCAGGACCTTCACGAATGCCTTGCCTGCTGCATCCCACTCAGTCCTCGCAGAGGCTCTGTGGTGTCCCCATCTCAGAGAAACAGAGGCACAGAGAACTCCAGTTAGTTGCTCAGGGTCACACAGCTGAGAAGCGACAAGCATGAACCCAGGTCTCACCTCCTGAAGCCTCAGCACCAGCCTCTGCCTGTCTGCACTGTGCCTACCACTCACCAGCACACGTACACCGACACAGGAGGCAGGATGTTGGGGGTCATGATCCACGGAGCGATGCGGAACATCACGGTGTCCGTGAAGATGGGCGTCAGAGGGATCCCCTGGGCGTGGGAGAGAAGAGATCAGGAAGGCTTGTCAGGGTGCCTTTCACTCCTGTCTAACAAAGTAGGTGAGACCAACAACTGTCGCTCAGTCGCGTCCGACTCTCTGTGGCCCCATGAACCGCAGCTCGCCAGGCCTCCCTGTCCATCACCAACTCCCGGAGTTCACTCACACTCGTGTCCATCGAGTCCGTGATGCCATCCAGCCATCTCATCCTCTGCTTCCCCTTCTCCTCCTGCCCCCAATCTTTCCCAGTGGTAGTACATTATTGAGCACTTACTGTATGCCAGGCCCTATTCTGACAGGTGAGAGCTCACTTCTGCCATACTCAGGGGTCCATGCTATTTTAATCCTTGTTTTGTAGATGGGAAAGCCGAGCCATAGACCTCTGATTCACAAACTGCACGTCACTATCCAAGGCCAAGTGATCAGTAAGTGGGGGAGCCTGTATTTAAACCTGGAGAGTCTGGCTGTTGAGCCCAGTCTCAACCGTTGTCTGATCTCGTTGCATCAGTTCTTTTCCTGAAATCGGCTCACATGATGACTGAGTCAGACCCGGCCTTCCTCGGTTTTTGCTCTGGGTACCTTGCTCTTTTCTACATGTGCACATTTTAACGTTACCCAGAGAAATTTTGCTCTGTCCAGATTTTTCTTTAAGGAAAGGTTTGGGAAGCTTGCCCAGAACCCGAGGGAAGATGAGATAAGATCTCTTTGCATGGCTGGCTTTTGAAAGCTACAGGAAGCCGTGTCCTGCCCTTGATGGGGAGCACGGGGGTGGCCGTTCCTGCACGGGTCTGCCTTCTGCTGGTGCCCGCTGGAGGGGCGCTCTGAGGCCCTGATTGCCAGGCTGCCGTGGGCACTGGGGGTGTGGGAGCAGCCCTGCCCACCCCGCCTCGTCATCTCCGCTTTTCTGCCTTTCCCTCCTCCCAGGGACTCGAGAGCACGCTGTGAATGAGTTCCTACAGGAACTCATCTGCCAGGAAGCAGAGCATTTGTCATCTCTATTTTCCAGGTGGGGAAACCAAGGCACACGGGTCAGTTCACGTGCCCAGTGTCTCGCGGGCTCAGACCCGGGCAGTCTGACTCGAGCTCCCTCTCGTAACCCTGAGGCCCAGCTTCACCTGCGGTGGAGCCCACGCTTCCCGCCTTGAAGTGGTCTAGAGGGGAAGCAGAGGAGCAAGCCCGTGCCTGGGGGGCAGCCGGGCCCTCCCTCCATCTGAGCGAAGGGGGCCTGAGAGCCAGGGCTCCGGGGCTGCAGTTTTGGTGAGAGGTGCTTACGAGTGGGACGCAGCCTTGGTGGGGGGCACCTAGGGGGTGGGTACTCGCCTCCTTGCTCAGTTTCTGCAAACCAGGAGCACAGGTGCGCGAGAGGCCCGGCTGCAGCGGGGGGATGTGGGTTGGGACTGGGATTCAGGGTTTGGCAGCGCCCACGGCGAGGGTGAGGGGCCCGTTAGGGAGGGAAGAGCAGGGCACATGCGTGTGGCTTAGTTTGCTCCTCATGCCAACCAGTGGGTCCCTGTGCCCAGAACTACACCCACCCTGGACAGGGTTGGGGGCTTCCCAGGTGGCTCAGTGGTAAAGAACCCGCCTGCCAAAGCAGCAGACGCAAGCTGGATCCCTGGGTCAGGAAGATCCCCTGGAGAAGGAAATGGAAATCCCCTCCAGACATCCTTGTCTGGGAGATCGCACAGACAGAGGAGCCTGGCTCCTCAACTAACTTCTGATCTCGTTGCATCGAAGCTTTCTTCCTGAAGGCAGCTCACATGATAATCGAGCCAGACTTACCCTTCCCGTTTCTGCTCTGGGCACCTCGCTATAGTCCACGGGGTCGCAAAGAGCCAGACACAGCCGAGTGACTGAGCACACTCCCAGACACACACGCACACACTTTCCAGGGAGCAGGCAGGCCTGGGGCCTGTGAGGTCAGGGGAACGCGGAGAGCACCCTGGGGAGGAGGCACAGTGAGGAGGGGCCCCAGGGCAGGGCTTGGCGGATGCGTGCGGGTGCTGGGAGCATTTAGGTCTCTACACCCGGACCCCCTCCAAGGGGAGCCCCTGCGGCCCCGGAGCCCCTCCCGGCGGAGGCCCCCACCTCGGCCATGTACTCCAGCAGGCTGACGTGGATGGAGACCAGGCCCGAGAAGCCCTCGTCGGGAAAACGCAGGCCTTCCACGAAGAACAGCAGCTCTGCGGAGCCGCCTGTGTACTTGACCACGTGGTAGAGCTTCTGCCGGCCCAGGATGTGGACGTAACGCTGGCCGAAAAAGGGGTCTGGAGGAAGAAGAACCCTGGTCAGGCCCCGCTCCCCCAGCCAACCGTGGGGCAGGCTCGCTGATGGGGGCGCAACAGCAAAGCCCCTTCCTTGTCCTCTGGACACAGGGAAGGCACAAGCGGGAAACGCTGCCCGGAGGGCCGCGGCCCGGCCACTGTCCCAGCCCTGCTGGGCCCTAGCCCTGTGGCCCCGGACCAGACGCCCTCCCTGGCTTCCCGCTTCCGCGGCTGTAAAGTGAGTGGGCTCTCCCCAGGAAGGAGACAGATGAGAGAAGCTGAGAACAGCCAGTGATGGCAAAGGGAATTACTGTTCCCATTTTACAGAGGAGGAAACTGAGTCCCAGAAGGGAAAATGGCTTGTCTGGCGTCATAGCCAGTCCGTAGCTGAGCTGGGACTCAAATCCCTAATTCTGAACCCCAACCTCTCCTCCCCTTTATACAAAGAAAACACCCGCTTACGCCCTCAATTCCCTTGCGTACAGTGGAAGCCGTATTAGCATGTGGGTCTCTCGCTGTGCATTTTTCTTTCCTGGTTGCACACGTTTGCGGCTGGGAGGAAAGGCCGGTTTCCCCCGCCTCCCAGCCCACTGAGATCTCCTGGCTCCTCGCAGCACTGTTCCCTCTGCTTAGAAGGCTTGTCTCCCTCCTTCAGGTTTCTGAACTGCGCCCAGGTCCTCAGAGACCAAGCCAGGGGTCTGTCTGCAGCGTCCGCACCCCCGTCCTTCCTCGTCCCAGCCGTTAAACGGACATGACCTCAGTGTTCAGCCGTTGGCGCCCAGCGCCTGTCACTTGCCTGACGGCTGAGACAGGCCCGGCCGGGCCCAGCGCAGGTTGTGTTTGATAAAATCTGCCGAATGCACCATGCTCCCATGTCACTCCGTATGGGAGCAGTTTCAGGCCAACTCAGAGCACATGTACTGAGTTACTGCTCTCTGACCACATGGGCAAGAACCTCTGGGGGAGACAGAGAGGGTCAAGAGGCTAGGCTCAGCTGACGATAAGACTGCACAGATGAGGGAAGCATCACAGAAGAGCTCTGCGGTGAGTGAGCTGGAGGGGTTACTGGGAGGCAGAGGAAGGGAGCAGGGTGAGAGGCGTTTGAATGGAGAAAGGCAGCCTTTGAGATGCCCTTGGGGGTGGCAGAGGTGGGCAGCGAGGAGACGCGATACTGGCGCTGCCGAGCGCGTGGAGGTGGGGGCCTACGCAGCTCCAGGAGAAGCTCCTTCATGCCCTGCAGAGCTGGGAGGGCAGCCGGCTCAGCTCAGTGCTGTTGTCAACAGCAAAGGGAGCGGCTGATGAGCAGGCGCCCGAGGGCTGCAACACGCAACTAGAACAGCGTGGACAGGGTGCTTATCGAAAGTCACAAAATGGACCGAGGAGCCAGCGAAGCCGGGGCTCAGGATGGCGGCCCACACGGGACAAGGGGCTCAGGGCTCTTGGTCGTAAAAGCAGCTCTCTGAGGGCGGGCTGCTCTAGTGCGGCTTGCAGTCAGAGAGATGTGGGTTCAAGTCCCTCTTTGGCTTTCAAGCTGCAAAACCCCGGGGAATTCACTTAACCATCCTGAGTCTCAGTTTATTCATCTGTTAAATGGGAGACAGTAACACTTATGCCTAAGGCGCTTGCAAGATAAAATCAGGAACTGAGGTAAGCTTGGTAACCAAGGGTAATGACCGGTAACACAGCTGGGACCCGCTGGTATTACTGTTATGAGAACCTGTGAATGTATCGGCAGACCCTATTGTGAAAAACTCACGACCTTCTCGTTGAATGGTTTAGGAATAGAAGGCAAAGAAAAAACACCTCACCTCGCTTTCTGTGGGTGGGCCCAAGAAATGAGGCAGACAGACCGAGACACCGCGTGTCCCAAGGGGTTTGCACAGGTCAGTGCGAAAGGTGAGACCTTTCTCACGCAGAAAAGACGCGCGCCCTGTGTCCCACCCACCGAGGAGGCCCAGATGGCTCTGCATCGCTAAAGAAAACTCTCCCCCAGGGACCCAGGGCCTCTTGAGCTGATGCTGGGAAAGCGATCTCAGGCCACGAGGCTGACTTATCTTTCCAGAAAGCTCCGGAACTTTCCCACGGCTCAGGGCTGCGTGCAGGCTCCCCGTGGGCCTGGGAGGGTGGGGCTCTGGCAGAGGAGCTGGGTGGGGTACACGGATGTGTTCTGGCCCATCCAAGTGTAGTTTTTTCTGTCCGTGGCCCAGAGTATCTCAGGCCAGCTCCGGGCACATCGATCACCCAGTGGGAACAATCAGCCGCTGTCCCCGGAGCCTCCTTCCCCATCTCCCGCCCCCAGCTGGACGCAGGCCTGCCTCCGCGTGGCCAGCTCCCCCTGCAGGAACCAACAATGCCCCTCTATGGCGCGGCCCACGCGCCTCGGGCTGGCTCCGCCAGCCACCCTGACCTCTCCTTAGCCCCAGGCTTTGGCCTGCAGGCTGGCAGGTGGCATCACCCTTCTGGCCAGAGTGGAGTCATCCCACCTCCAAGGAGACTCTGATAGTGTGATCAACCGTCCTGGTTTGCCCGAGATTGAGGGGCTTTTCAGAATGAGGGATTTTTAGTGCAAAACCAGAAAAGTCCCGGGCAAACTGGGACAAGCTGGTCACTGCAGCCCTGTAGGGAGAGGCGAGGTGCTAACCTCTGAGATCCGAGGGCAGAATCCGAGCGGGGGTTCACGCCCCTGGGCCTTCCTAACAGCGCTGGGGACGCCTGTCGACGTCAATGACTGTACTTAACGATCAATAACAGCCCCCTGAAAGAAGCAGCTGTCGTCCGCGGGGGCGTTCCATGGCCCTGCTGCTGAGCGCTGACATGCTTCTTATTTGATCTCTGTCGCCAGGGGGACAGTCAGGCCTCTCCTTAGCCACGAGTGACATCCACACAAGGCACCCGAGGCCTGGCCTGCTGAGGAGACTTGCCCACACTCGGGCTCTGAACCCCCTGGGCTCCAGAACAGCCTCTCAGGGTCCCTGAGCCCCCAGCCCCTGGCCGTCGGGTACAAGAGTGACACGTGACGCCGTGTAACACGGCACAGCCTCATCCACGGTGCACCTGGAGTTTGACAGAGACCTCAAGATGTCGCACAACAGGAGGAAAAGGAAGCCGTGCCCCCGACGAATCCCTCTCAGCCTGCTCCTCGGTGCCGAGTTCACCCGGGGCTCCGGTTCTGGGGGAGCCGGACTCTCCTGGGCTCATCGCTGCGTCAGTGAGGCCGTGCCCCTCTGCAGGGTGGCAACTGGGTAACACAGCCTGGGGACGGTGGCGCAGCAAAGGGCTCCCAGTGGCGGCTCCTGTCTGCTCGGGGCCCGGCTCGGAAGGCTGGGCAGGGACGGACGTGATCACGAGCCAGACCTCAGCCTAGAGCCACCCTTGGAAAGGCCTCCAGGTCAAGGTCGGGGGCCACCGGTAGCAGCAGGCCGAGTGTCTCAATGTGACCTCAGGGGCTGCCGTACCCCTCCTGCCAGGCCTGCAGCCCCACCCGCTGTGGTAACCCCAGCCTGGTTGGGGTAAATAGCAACGGCTCTGGCCCCCTGGGGCAGTGGAGCCGGCCTGACTGGGGACCTTCCAGCCCTTGGCGGTCACTGCCCGATCCTGGGGCGGATCAGCAGGAGGACGGGCTTCAGGTGGCAGCTGTCCACTGCGGTCCTGGTGGAACCCCTCCCAGAGGTGAGGGCCCAGGGTCACCGGGACCTGCCCTGGTTCTGAGTGGGCCTGTTCCGTGAGGTGGGTTCCAGATCTAGGAGACCCTAGGCTCCTGGAGAGACAGGCACGAAGGGCAGCTCCACCCCACACCATGGCAAATCACGAACTATTTTGCTGAGAGAGGTTTTTAACACATAAATCAGAGCTTGACAGTAGCTTGCTTAAAAGCCTGTAATGGCTTCGGCTGCACTTAGAGTCAGTCCAAGCCCTCTCTCTGCCCTGGCCCCTGCCCAGTCCGCTGACCTTGACTCCAACACAAGCCTTGCTGCGGTCTGCTGTCTGCTCCCCGAGTGCTCCAAACTGGTTCCCTCTGCCTGCAACACTCTTCCCTCAGCTCGGGAATGGCTGATTCTTCCTCACTGTTGGGAGACCTGGGCTGGATCCCTGGGTTGGGAAGATCCCCTGGAGGAGGGCATGGTAAGCCTCTCCAGTACTGTTGCCTGGGAAATCCCCATGGATGAAGGAGCCTGGTGGGCTGCAGTCCCCGGGGTTGCAGACAGCCGGACTCAACTGAGCACTCAGCACTTCTCACGGCTGGTCTGGGTCTCAGCTCAGACGTCGCCTGCTTGGAGAGGCCCCCGACCCTCGAGGCCAGCGGCTCCCGCCTCCACCTGCTGTCCTTGCTACTTGCTGTTTCCTTGCCGCATCAAGCTCCCCGTGACGCCTCCCTCACAGACTGTCCCCTCCCTGAGGGCAACGTGCTGACCCAGGGATCCCACGGAGGGGCTCAACAGCCCACCACAGAAGGTGTGAGACAGAGCAGGCAGCGGTGGGCATTAGCCCCTCGCAGAAGCGTGCTTCCCGCGCTGGGCCCCGGACGCCCTGTCCTTGGCCAGACGAGCAGGGGCCTGCTCCGTGGGCGGGGGTGCGGTGCAGCATCAGGGGCTCTTTCAAAGTCGGGGCGGGGGACTTCCCTGGGTGGTCCAGTGGCTGACACTCCACAGTCCCACTGCAGGGGGCCCAGGATTGACCCCTGGTCAGGGAACCAGAGGCCACATGAGCCCACGTGAGCCCAGGTGCCACAACTAACGATCCCCCATGCTGCAACGAAGACCTGGCGTGTCAAAAGCTGGGGCAGTTTTTCATTTTCAGAAAGTCCAAGAAACACCTGGCGGGGAGAGGGTGGGTCCCTGCCTCAGGCATCAGGAAGGAGACACGAGTCTGCGAAGGGTGACTCACAAAGCCCTTCCTGCCCAGGCTCACGCTGTGCGCCTCCGGCCCTGTGACTGTCACTGCTGACTCCTTGAGGGCAGAGAGGTCGCGCCCTTGGGGCCCTGACTTCACAGGGCCGCGGTGACCCTGGAAGGTGGCTGGTCCATTACCAAGAGGCCAGTCCTGGACCGCTCCAGCCACCGGTCCCTGTGATGACTAAGGGGGCCCTGGGGAGCCTTAGCGGGTGAAGCATGCTCCCTGAGGGGCAGGAACTGCTGGAGGGTGGGCCGGGGCACTCACTCTCCACGTAGAACACGCCCACTTTGTCCGAGTCCGACATGGAGATGTAGAGGACGATCTCGTAGCCGGCGGGCAGGTGCTCGGGGCCTTTGGTCCGCAGGATCATCTGGGAGATGTGTATAAGAGACAGGGGTCGCAAAGAGCCAGACACAGCCGAGTGACTGAGCACACTCCCAGACACACACGCACACACTTTCCAGGGAGCAGGCAGGCCTGGGGCCTGTGAGGTCAGGGGAACGCGGAGAGCACCCTGGGGAGGAGGCACAGTGAGGAGGGGCC
>SJYC01143012.1:0-45700 GCA_006408675.1 Madoqua kirkii
GGGCCTTTGGTCCGCAGGATCATCTGGGACATGTCCTTCAGGTCTGGGGGCAGAGGCAAGAGGAGGGTGGGTCTGAGAGAACCGCTCTGGGGCGTGGGGGTCGGAGGCGCGGGGGGACCGGATGACGGTACTCACGAACACCACCACTAATCTCAGACACTGCTGCGTGCCTCACATGAAGGTCGTTAGGGAGTCAATCCTGAGAGGGCTCCTCTCAAGAATTTATTTTCTATTTCTTTAATTGTGTACCTGTATGAGATGATGGATGTTTACTAAGCTTCTTGTGATACGCACTTCATGATGTACGGGAATCAAATCACTATGCTGTGTGCCTTAAGCTTACATACTGCTGTATGTCAATCATATCTCAATTCAAAAAGAAAAACAAAGGCGAACTGTGGCTGGAATGTTGGCCTGTTACTTTTATAAGCAGGACAAGCAAACCCCAAACGTCTATATTATGGAAACTACAAAAAGTGTAAAAAGTAGTTGCTATCTCCAATACCACAGATGACCTCCCATAACACTTGGAACATCCTTCCGCTCCGTTTTTTAACATATGTGCAGCTTCGTAGAAAGCGTGGTTCCCATCCAACCGAATGGTAATGGTAGTTTCGCCATTTTTCTTAGCAAGAGTGGAGACCTGAGTCCAATCCTCAGGACAGCCAGGGTCACACCGGCCTCCTGCTTTGCCCAAGGCTTGGCGTGAATGTCCCCACTGCCCCTCCCTGCCCCTCCTCGCAGCCCCGAGTGCAGACCCTGCGCACCTTCCTTGCTGTAGACCTTCTCATCACTGCAGTCCTCCTGGGGCAACCAGGGTGTGTCTCGGTCACAGTTCACCAGCAGGATGGCGCCCTGGCCCTCGGGGCCCCAGGTCCAGGATGCCTGCGTCAGTGAGGAGAGAGGGCAACGCTGTCGTCTCTCCTTCTGCAGATGCTCCCAACCTCAGTGCAGGCCCCACAGGACGCTGCGGAGAGGGCCCAGGGAGATTCAAGAGCAGCCAGGGGGCGGCTGTGAGCTGGCAAACATGAGCCCTACGTCTGATGCCTGGAGAGAGCTAGGGTTAGCACCAAAGGCAGGTCCTGGGTGGGGACAGACAGGGGCGGAGAGGCAGATACAGAAGGCTGACTCGGGCAGTGTGAGCCACATCTGGTGTGCCACTGCCTGGAGCGGGTGGGGGTGGCAGGGTCCAGAGAAATGGACAGGCAGACATTTCATGATGGCTCTAAGGCAGAGGGACGGCAACACGAGCCGTGACTGCAGACCATACGACAAAGCCACAGGAACCAATCAGCACGGCGAGGCACAGAGACAGACACACAGCGACCGGAGCAGAGCAGAGAGCCGGAAACGGAGCCGCACGGGGCCATCGGTCCACAACACGGGGGCGAGACCACACGGGGGAAACGACAGCTTCTCAACAGACAGTGCTGGGCAAACCCGGACAGCCGCGTGCAAAAGACTCAAACTGGGCTGCTTTCTCACAAACACCACACACAGCAATGAATGTGGAATAAAGACCTAAATGTGAGCTCTGAAACCATAAGACATCTAGAAGAAAACACAAGCAGTGTGCTCTTTGACATCAGTCTTAGTAACAGTGTTTTAAGATCTATCTCCTCAGGCAAGTGCAACACAAGCAAAGACAAACAGGACCACATCAAACTAAACAGCTTGTGCTCAACAAAGGGGGCTATCAGCAGACAGAAGAGCCGCTTACTGAACTCGAAAAGGCATTTGTGACAGATATAGGGCTATCAGCAAACAGAAGAGCCGCTTATTGAACTCGAAAAGGCATTTGTGACAGATATGTCTGGTCAGGGGTTAATGCCCAAAATATGCAAAGAACTCACACAACTCAAGGTCAAAAACAACCTGATTTTAAAAATGGACATTGAAGCTGAACAGACATTCTTTCCTTTGTAGACATACAAAGGGGGACAGATATGTGAAAAGGTGCTCGACATCTCTAATCATCTGCTGCTGCTGCTGAGTCACCTCAGTCGTGTCTGACTCTGTGCGACCCCATCAACGGCAGCCCACCAGGCTCCCCCGTCCCTGGGAGTCTCCAGGCAAGAGCACTGGAGTGGGTTGCCATTTCCTTCTCCAATGCATGAAAGTGAAAAGTGAAAGTGAAGTCGCTCAGTCGTGACTCTTAGCGACCCCATGGACTGCAGCCCACCAGGCTCCTCCATCCTTGGGATTTTCCAGGCAAGAGTACTGGAGTGGTGAGCCACTGCCTTCTCCCTCTAATCATCAGGGAGCTACAAATCAAAACCACAATGAAATGCCTCACATCTGTCAGAATGGCTATCACAAAAGAAGACAACGAACAATAAACACTGGCGAGGATGTGGAATAAAGGGAACCCTGTGCACTGTTGGTAGGAATATAAACTGGCACAGCTACTACAGGAAAAAGCATGCAGATTCCTCCAAAGAATTAAAAATAGAACTTCCATATGATCCAGACATTCCACTCTTGTGTCTTTATCTGAAGAAAATAAAAACAAATTAGAAAAGATAGATGTATTCCTACGTTTGCATTATTATTTGCAATAGCCAAGATACGGAAGGAATTTAAGTGCCCATCAACAATGAATGGACGATGAAGGTGCAGTACACACAATGGAATAGTACTCAGCTACAAAAACAAAAAAAAAAAATCTCGCCATTTGCAACAACGTGGATGAACCTAAGTGAAATAAGTTAGAGAGAGACAAATACGGCTACATACTATAAATGAAAGCTGTGAAGAGAGTAAAGCTTAAGTGTTTTCATCAGAAGGAAAGCTTTCTTGTTTTCTATTTCTAGACTGAGGGCAGGAGGAGAACGGGCGACAGAGGATGAGCTGGTTGGATGCCATCATCCCCACAGTGGACATGCGTTTGAGGAACTCCAGGAGTTGGTGAAAGACAGGGAGGCCCACGCCGCAGTGCGTGGGGTCGCAGAGTCGCACAGGGCTGCGAGACTGAGCAACGGCAATCCTGTATCCACATGAGAGGATGGATACACTGAACTGAGTGCGGCGACCCTTTCATGACGGAGGTGAGTCCAGTCACCAGGCTGCGTGCCAGAGAGCAGCTGAAGGCAGGGACAGCTGCTGGGCCCGGCACCGCGGCTGGAGAGCCCAGGCGCGCGGAGGGACGGTCCCGCACGGTGTAAGGGAGACTGCAAGTGCTGCCGCTGAGACTCGACGCACCCTAACCACTAAAGCCGTTCTGCTGCAAGCCTTAAACACGCGCGCTGATACGCGCCAGCTACATCGCAATAACCCTGGAGGGAAGCGAGGCACCCGCGGGGCTCGGGGCTCTGGGGTGGACGGATACCCGCCCATTTTCAAACTTGTTCTGAGTGCTCCAAGCGCGACCTGCAAGGTGATCCCTTTTCAAGACTGCGGCCAGAGCGATATTAGGACAAACTCCAACCGGATCGCGTTGCTTCCCTGCTTCACGCCTTGTCAGGGGCCCCTGTTGACTCGGGATGAGGCTCCCGTGGGGCCCCGTGAGACCCGCCCCCCTCGGCCTCTCTTTCCGTCTGCCTCCCGCTCGCTGGCCGCCTCCCGGCTCCCAGGACTCCAAGCTTGGGCCTTCCCGCCGCTCCCTCTGCCTGGAAAGCGGCCGAGCCTCGCTCCATCTGGCCAAGCCCACCCCTCCTTCCGGGCCCAGAGCATAACCCCTCCTTCCCCCTGGAAGCCTCTCTGATATTCCAGACCAAGGCAGCTTCCCCTGGGTTCACACTTAGGACACTGTACGCGCTCCTTCTGGGGCGGACTCAGGACAGCTGTGCTGAAACCACCGCCAGAGCCACTCTTTATTCACCGTGGCCCCCATCACCCCCAGACTGCAGGCGCCCGTTGGCCGGGGCTATCTCTCCTGCGCTCGGCATCCCCCAGCCTGACCCAGTCCTGAAACCTGAGAGATGCTGAAAAAATATTTATGGGGCGAATCAAAACAACAACGAGGTACCTCACACTGGTTAGAACGGCCATCATTAAAAAGCCTGCAGATGATAAATGCAGGAGGTGTGGATAAGAGGGAACGTTGGTGGGATGTGAGCGGGTGCAGCCACCATGGAAAAGAGTGCGGAGGCTCCTCAGATAACCAGAAATGGAGCTGCCGCATGACCCAGCAGTCCCATGCTTGGGGATATTCCCGGACAAAACGGTGACGCGAGAGGATACACGCTCCACCACGTGCACGGCGGCACTAGTCACGGTCCCGAGACGCGGAAACGACCTCCGTGGCCATCAACGACGGACGCCGAGAGTGTGGAGCCGCCCGCGGCGGGATGCGGGTGCGTGTGTGCGCGCGGCGGGATGCGGGTGCGGAGCGTGCGCGCGGCGGGATGCGGGTGCGGAGCGTGCGCGCGGCGGGATGCGGGTGCGTGTGTGCGCGCGGCGGGATGCGGGTGCGGTGCGTGCGCACGATGGAATATGACCCAGCCGCCAAAAAGAATGGCACACGCCGTCTGCAGTAACATGGATGACTTAAAGTGTCATACGAAAGGAAGTAAGTCAGAAACAGAAAGACAAATGCCAGTGCCACCATTTACATGTGGAATCTAAAATACGGCACAAATGAGCACATCTACAAAACACAGACAGACCCAGATACAGAGCGTGACATGCGGCTGCCCAGGAGGTGGGGAGGGGAGGACCGGGAGCCTGGGATTTGCAAGCGTGAGCTAGTATATACAGGATGGCTGAACACGGTCCTGCTGTTTAGCACAGGGAGCCGCGTTCACATCCTGTGGAAAGCCGTAATGGAAGAGAACATGAAAAAGAGTATGCAGGTAGATCTGAGTTACTTTGCTGTAGAGCAGAAATTAACACAACACGGTAACTCAACCATACTTCAATACAGATAAAAAACATTTATGAGATGAATGAAGAACACATTAAGCTGCACGGGCCCATGAGGGAAGTCAGGGCCAGTCCAGGCCCACAGGGGCTGGTGAGCCCCCGGCTCCTGGAGGGGAGCAGGACGCCTCAGGGGCTGCCCTGGGGCCTGCTGTCGTGTGGCTGCAGACACTGAGCACAGATCTGTGGGGCTGACTCGGCCTCAGGAAGGCAGGGCTGGGCGGACCCCTCCCAACCAGGAACCTTGGGGAGCGGGCTCCCCTACAGCCCTGAGGAGCCCTCAGAGGCGCATGGAGAGTTTGGAGCTGGCTGCCAGGCCCAGGCTTCTCACTGGGCTGCGTTTACTTTTTAAAGTGCCCATCTCCATATAATTTAAACCAGCATACAGGCTGTTATTAGGAAAGTGGTCTATGCCATGGCGAACATCGGAGTGCTCCAGCGTCGGAGTGCTCCAGCGTCTGAGTGCTCCAGCATTGGAGTGCTCCAGAAGCTGTCTCTTATACACATCTCCAATACCACAGATGACCTCCCATAACACTTGGAACATCCTTCCGCTCCGTTTTTTAACATATGTGCAGCTTCGTAGAAAGCGTGGTTCCCATCCAACCGAATGGTAATGGTAGTTTCGCCATTTTTCTTAGCAAGAGTGGAGACCTGAGTCCAATCCTCAGGACAGCCAGGGTCACACCGGCCTCCTGCTTTGCCCAAGGCTTGGCGTGAATGTCCCCACTGCCCCTCCCTGCCCCTCCTCGCAGCCCCGAGTGCAGACCCTGCGCACCTTCCTTGCTGTAGACCTTCTCATCACTGCAGTCCTCTTTGACTCAGGGAACTCAAACTAGGGCTAGAGAGGTGGGGTGGGGTGGGGTGGGAGGCAGGGGGCATATCCATGCCTGTGGCCGACTCGTGTTGACGCGTGGCAGAAGCCGACGCGTGACTGTAAAGCCATTATCCTTCAATTAGAAACAGATGAAAACAAAGCAAAACGGGGGTGAGGGAAACGACACGGAGAACACGGTGCCGTCTGCACAAGTTAAAAATACGCACACCCTAACCACACGGCGTGTTTCGCAAGAATCCCAAGAATGGAAAGGGACACGTGAAAACCATCCAGTGGTCCTTTGCAGGAAGCAGGGTGGCAGTGAAGAATGCAGGATCGAGAAGAAGAAATGAATGAGTGAACAAATGTGCTCAGTCATGTCCGACTCTGCGACCCCTTGACTGTCGCCCACCGGGCTCCTCTGTCCATGGGATTCTCCAGGCCAGAATACTGGAGTGGGTGGCCATGCTCTTCTCCAGGGACCTTCCCGACCCAGGGATAGACCCAGGTCTCCCTCATTGCAGGCGGGTCCTTTACCATCCGAGCCCCCAGGGAGGACCGGATGAACAAATGAATGAGTGCGCAAGACCAGGAAGAGCGTGTGAGCGCATCATTCGAGACGACTCGCCTTGAACTGGGAATGATTACTGGGGTCTTCTGCTCCTGACGGCCAAAAAATACCCCAAAAAGGCCAAACAAGCAGAGCGAATGCTTGGCGGCACTCGCTGTGTGGCAGGACGGCCGTCCTTTACGCCGGCTGCATGAGCCGGGGCCCCCACCCTCTGGGTGGGCCACTGAGACCTGGGGCCCAGCTCCGCGGCTGCTCCTCCGAGGAGCTTGCTGTTGGTGGGCTCTGTCAGGGGCGTGTGTGTCTGGGAACTTGTCTTCTCATCTGTAAAGTGAGAGGTGTCGGAGTTTGCTGGGAGGACCATGGTACCTGCAGGCCCCAGCCTGGGCCTCGGGCCCTGGAAGCCCCCATTCAGGGCCGCCTGCCCTGAGGGTGAGGTACCTTTCTTGGGTTGTTCTTCTCCACCACGCCGTCGCGGTCTGCGTCCACATCCAGGGAGATCTCTGGGGATAGACACATGGGTGAGCTGCTGGGCTGGCCAGAGAGGGTGGGGTGGGGGCAGAGGGGGGACCTACGGGGTTAGGGTGCAGCTCACCCGAGGGAAGAGCTCTGCTGAGGTCACCTTAGCCAACCCCCTGCCTCAACACCGCCCTGCTGGATGGAAACACGGGCGGACACCGTGCAGACTGTGAAACTCACGCAGGGGCTGTCAGGTGGGCCTGGGGTCTCCCGCCCCCTTGCTGCTCCTCTACAGCTCTGGGTGGTGGGCGGGATGAGCCGCACCAGACAGGTCTCGGAGTTCAGAGAGGTCAAGGCGTGTGCCCGGGGCACAAGCTCACAGGGTCACACGAGGTGATCTGAAGCGTACACCGCGTTTGGTGTGAATCAAAGCTCAGGTGCTGGGACTCACGGGACTCCCTACCTGCCTCCCTGGCCTGTCCTGGGGTGTGTACACATGCGGGGTGTGTACACATGTGGGGTGTGTACACATGTGCATTTGTGTGCTTCTCTTCCAGAACTCTGGGGGTCTAGAGCCCGCCTCTAAGCACTGAGGGTTTTACTTTGGGTGGGAAACTGGATCGTCAGCTCCTCTTGATCTGACTGTGCCCAAGAGGCCAAGCCGCCAGACGGAGGATCCAGGATGGGGTCCTCGCTGTCCCTCCTCTGGGGGAGGGGCCTTCTCTGTTCGTAGGCCTGCTGTGGGGACTCGTGGGGCAGTGAAATGAGCTCACGGTCCAGCATCAGACAGGACTGAGCCTGAGCCGTGGTTCTGCCACGTGCTGTGTGGTGCTGGGCAGCTTAGGCAGCTTCTCCGAGCCCCGGTCACTCTGCCTGGAAAGTGAGGTGCTTTCCCATTAGATGAGCTGCCCTAATTGCAGTGGTGGGCGCCACTGACGTGGGCACTGCTGACGTGGGCGCCGCTGACGTGGGCACTGCTGACGTGGGCGCCACTGACGCGGGCACCGCTGACGCTTGGAGCCGGGCTGCTGCTGCTGCTCTGGGCACTGCAGGGTGTTAGTCACATCCCTGGCCTCTACCCCCCGGATGCCCATAACACTCCCCAGCTGAGACAACCAAAAGGTCTCCAGATATTGCCAAAGGTCCCCCGGGGGCAACATGGCCCCCTGAGTTAGAAACCAAGAGGGAGAGGCGGGGCATTGTTGGGAAGCTGGTGGGAGCGACGCGCGCGGGGGAGTGAGGCGAGCTGGGTCCAGGTCACGGACAGCCTGTGGGCTCAGCCTCAGGCTGAGCACGACTTGGACGGAGGTCGGAGCTGGGTGAGAAGGACCGGGTTTCTGGTCGGCCTCCTGGCAGCCGAGCTGTCTCCCTGGAGGGGCCACGTGCCTCCTCTCTTAGGTCAAGGATTAGACGGAGGGCCTCCCTTTGCCCACAGCCGATTCCCTCCTCACCCTGAATGCGGCTCTTCCAGGTCTGGAAGGAGCTAGGAGGGGGGTTCTAAGGGCACCGAGTCCTTGGGAGAGGGAGGCAGTCTCCCCGCTTCTGCAGCCCCACGTGAGGTGCTGTAGGAAATATAAACTCCTCCTGTTGACCCATTCACACACCAAATCACTACTGAGAATCGACTGGGCTCGAGGCCCCACACATGGGGAGCGGAGTGGGCAATCGGCCCACAGTGCCTGCTCTCAAGGAGCCCCCCGTCTTATGTGTGTGTGGTTAGTTGTTCATTCGTGTCCAACTCTGCGACCCCATGGACTGTACCCTACAGCCTCCTCTGTCCATGGGATTCTCCAGGCAAGAATACTGGAGTGGGTAGCCTATCCCTTCTCCAGGGGATCTTCCTGACCCAGAGATCAAACCTGGATCTCCCGCATTGACAGGTGGATTCTTTACCATCTGAGCAACCAGGGGAAGTCGTATGAGATAAATATTATCGTTCCCACTTTCTAGGCGAGCAAACTCAGACTTGGAGATGTCACTTGTCGGCACACTGGGCTGATGATCTGGGGGGTTGGTTCGGGATAAGACTTTTAGGGAGAAAGCGGAGAAGGAGGCCCCTCCAGCTACTGGCAGAGATAGGAATCTCAGAAGGACCAATATTGATACTGGCTCCCAGACAGCCATGGACTTTCCAGCGGGACGCTCCCAGGGAACGCTGCTGCTCGGGGAGGTGGCCGTCCTGAAGCTTCTCCCAGGGGACCTGCTGCAGACCCAGCCCCCTCCAGGAGCCACTCTTTGCTTCTCCAGGTAACAGTCTCTCCTGGCTGGACAGTTCTTCGTGGACAGAGCGCTTCCCATGGTGTTTTCCCTTCAGTCACCACCCTCCCAGCCATCCCGCCATAAACAGGAGGAAGTGAGGCACCCAGCCGGGCAGTGACCGTGAAGACCCCAGACAGTGCAGAGCCGGGGGCGCCCTCGGCCTCAGACTCCAGAGCCCTGCCCTTGGCTGTTTCCTCCACAGTCTCAGGCTGACCTCCGTCCTGGGCTGTTTCCGAAACCGAGGCAGCACTCGCTCCTCTAGAGGCCGTTCCCAGAGGAGGGGCCAGCCCCCCACCCTGGCGACCCTGTGGCTTTGGTCTCCAGGCTGCGAGGCGCCACCGCATCACGGCTACTGTGGTCCATGAAAGCCGTGGTCCCGGGAGAGAGGTCAGGAGCGCTTCCCTGCGCTTCACTGCGGGCTTTCCGTTATTCTGGGCCGCACCACGTGGCTTGCGAGTTCTTGGTTCCCTGACCAGGGACGGAACCTGCGCTGTGCGCCAAGTCCTAACCACCAGAGCGCCAGGGAACTCCCCATTATGAATTTCTTACATTAAATTTTTGTTATCAATGTAATAGTTGCACAAGTGCCAAAAAAAAACAAACCAAAACAAAAGAGTACGAAACAGCTTCTAAAAAACCCAGGGGTTCTTTGTTTAGCCTGCCCCCTCACCGCCTGAGGCAAACTCTATAATACCAAACGATATGCCTATTATTTTTCCTCGGTTTATTCAATGGGGACAAATTTCACTGACTTTCCATGAAATCACATAATCGGGCTCCCTTATCATCCACCTCCTGACATCCCATGGTGCTTGACACCTTCTCTCTTGTGACTCTTGACAAAACTTCATGGTCAGTTGGAATGGCCTCCTTACCCCTCTGCCCTCCCTCGGAAACTCCCCCAAGTTACAAGCCGTTCCTCGAGGACTTCTCCCCTTCAAAGCCTCCCTCAAGCTTGTTTAACTGGATTCCAGTGGGATGCTCCTGAGGGAATGGGAGCAGGCTTGCGGCCCGCCCAGGGCTCTGCCTTGCGGAGCGGAGCGGCTCTGTCTCCCCTGGGGAGGGGGAGGCGGCATCTGTTTCAGGGCCTCTGGGCTCCAGACATTTCCCAGAGGCTCCAAATCCTGCCTCAGCTCCCCAGAATAGCCCCAGGGTATCAGGTGGCACCCAGGGTGTGGGGCAGATTAAGTGGAAATGTCACCAGGACTGGGCTCAAGGCAGCCTGCCCCAGGGAATCAGGACACCGGCCTCAGCTTCCGCACGAGCGCTTTGGCGGCCGCCAGCCCCTGGACGGTGGCGGGGCACCAGGCCTCCTCGGCTGACGGGGCAGCCTGGGGTGTGGCAGGGAGGGGACTCTCCCCGACAGTCACCGAGGGCGCTTATCCTGGGTCTGGGAGAGGGTGCGAGGAACGAGGGCCTTGGGCTGATGCAGAGTCCTCCAGGGTGGCATCCACATGCTCCTCCCTTTGCAGGACCTTGGCAAAGAGGGTGAGGCTGCGCCTCTGTCCACCACCTTCCCCTCGAATCCCCTTAACAGTGAGGATTTTACGAATCAGCCCTACCCAGGGGCTCGGAGGCTCTCCGGGATCAATGAGCTTGAAACTCACTTTATAGCCTCGAAAAAATGAGGTCCAGGGAACTCCCTGGTGGGCCAGTGGTTAGGACTCAGTGCTTTCACGACCAAAGGCCTGGATTTGATCCCTGGTTGGGGAACTAAATCCCCACAAGCCAAGTGGCACAGTCCAGCCTCCCCCTCCCCCAAAAAGTGAGGTCTACAGGGAGAAGGCATGTCACAGGTTTTGGCGAGACTGGGACCGAGAACCACAGCCTGATTTGAGGAAGACTGAGGCACCACAGGGTTCTTCAGCATCACACAGGCAGAGAGAAAATGGGCTGCCCCATGCCCCAAGAGGAAGGGACAAAAGCAAAGAGCATTACCTGAGCACCTAGCCCCTGCCAGGCCTGGGGATGCCCCATCCCGCTGAACGCCTGTCAGCGCTGTGCCAGAGTATACTGGAAACCCATTCTACAGAAGAGGAAACTGAGGCTCAGCAGAATGGTGGTCATAATGTGGCTGGAGGGGGGAGAGCCAGAACTTAGACCTACTGTATTTCTGTCCATTCTGAAGCCAAAGTTCTTTCTACCCAGTGCGGACTCAGCACAGAAGTAGGGTGAGATGGACAGTAATACATCCCTGGGTGACAGTTCCGCCGTCCTGGGTCATTAAAGGCATACTTGCCTCTGAGCCGCCACCCCCAAACGATCCTGGGGCGGATCTCTGAGGGAAGACAAGACTCAGATGGGTCAGACAGACCAGTGGATGGGTCCCAAGGGAAACCTAGTTTTTACCAGGCTCCCCGGTGAAACATAAGTTCAGTGGGGGTGAGTTTTTCATAAAGTTTTATTTCTGCAATGTGAACGACTGTCTTCTGTTTTGAGATTCCGTTCAGTTCAGTCGTGTCCGAACTCTTTGTGACCCCATGAATCGAAGCACACCAGGCCTCCCTGTCCATCACCAACTCCTGGAGTTCACTCAGACTCATGTCCATTGAGTCAGTGATGCCATCCAGCCATCTGATCCCCGGTCGTCCCCTTCTCCTCCTGCCCCCAATCCCTCCCAGCCTCAGGGTCTTTTCCAATGAGTCAACTCTTCATATGAGGTGGCCAAAGTACTAGAGTTTCAGCTTTAGCATCATCATTCCTTCCAAAGAAATCCCAGGGCTGATCTCCTTCAGATTGGACTGGTTGGATCTCCTTGCAGTCCAAGGGACTCTCAAGAGTCTTCTCCAACACCACAGTTCTAAAGCATCAATTCTTCAGTGCTCAGCTTTCTTCACAGTCCAACTCTCACATCCATACATGACCACTGGAAAAACCACAGCCTTGACTAGATGGACCTTTGCTGACAAAGTACTGTCTCTGCTTTTAAATATACTATCTAGGTTGGTCATAACTTTTCTTCCAAGGAGTAAGCGTCTTCTAATTTCATGGCTGCAGTCACCATCTGCAGTGATTTTGGAGCCCCCCCCAAATAAAGTCTGACACTGTTTCCACTGTTTTCCCATCTATTTCCCATGAAGTGATGGGACCAGATGCCATGATCTTCGTTTTCTGAATATTGAGCTTTAAGCCAACTTTTTCACTCTCTTCTTTCACTATCAAGAGGCTTTTTAGTTCCTCTTCACTTTCTGCCATAAGGGTGGTGTCATCTGCATATCTGAGGTTACTGATATTTCTCCCAGAAATCTTGATTCCAGGTTGTGTTTCTTCCAGCCCAGCATTTCTCATGATGTACTCTGCATATAAGTTAAATAAGCAGGGTGACAATATACAGCCTTGACATACTCCTTTTCCTATTTGGAACCAGTCTTTTGTTCCATGTCCACTTCTAACTGTTGCTTCCTGACCTGCATACAGGTTTCTCAAGAGCCAGGCCAGGTGGTCTGGTATTCCCATCTCTTTCAGAATTTTCCACAGTTTTTTGTGATCCATACAGTCAAAGGCTTTGGCATAGTCAATAAAGTAGAAATAGATGTTTTTCTGGAACTCTTGCTTTTTCGATGATCCAGGGGATGTTGGCAATTTGATCTCCGGTTCCTCTGCCTTTTTAAAAATGCTTGAACATCTGGAAGTTCCCGGTTCACGTATTGCTGAAGCCTGGCTTGGAGAATTTTGAGCATTACTTTACTAGCGTGTGAGATGAGTGCAATTGTGTGGTAGTTTGAGATAACACCTTGCTTACTTTTTAGGTGCTAACATGTTAACAAGATGGTGATAATTGATGGTAATTTGCTTTATTAATGTCTTTTTTTTCTTTTTGGTCAAACTTCAAAACCGTTAGGTTTACTAATTTGGTGGGGAGGGGAGGGGACTTTTTACTGACCCATGGAGCCTAAATATCTGGAACTTGTGGCAGTTAAAGAAATAACTCTTCAGTGAGAGCGCCAGCACCCCGGAAGGACGAGCCTGGGTATTCGGTATCTTCTGCCCAGTCTCAGCCCTATGGCACCCTCACTTGCCTCGTGTTTAGTCGCTGTCAGGTCCGACTCTGTGACACCACGGACTGTCATCTGCCAGCCTCCTCTGTCACGGGTTTCCCAGGCAAGCATGCTGGAGTGGGTTGCCATTTCCTCCTCCCGGAGATCTTCCAACCCAGGGACCGAACCCATGTCAACTGCATCGGCAGGCCGACTCTCTGCCCCTGAAGGACCAGGGAAGCCACGCCAGCCTCCTCACAGTGTTACTACACCCTCCGTCCGGGGCCCGCATGGCCTCCTCACTGCGCCCCTGTCCCGACCCACGTGGCCTCCTCACGGCGTCACTGCGCTGCCCGTCCGGGGCCGCTGTGTTCTGTGGGAGTCTCGTCAGTGGCATCGGTAGCCCCCTGGGAGCTCCCTCCTCTGCCAGCCTTTGGGCCGCTGCCCGTCCGGCTAATGTCCTCAAGTGTCCTTGCCTCCGTGGGGTTGGGTTTCCTAGGGACGGTCACCTGAGACTGGGGCACCGTGCACCCGTGAGGCTCACACGTGCCAGCCCTCAGCTGCAGCGCTGGAAGCTTCGGTTTCGTCTCCCGAGGCCCCTCTCCGCCACGTAGTCCTGAGGGCCTGCGGGCACTCACTGCCTCAGTGCGGACAGAGGGGCAGGTGACCGGCAGTCAAGCCGGTTTGGGAATCAGCTCGGAAGTGGGAGAGCATGCTGCCGAGCCTGTTTGGGGCTAAAAGCACAGGGCTGGAGAAGGAAAGGCTGGCTTGGGAGCTAGTTGCTTTGTGGGGGGATTTCTGAGCCTCTCCCCCGGAAGAATATGACATAATTGAAAATGCAGGGTATCCCTTAGACCACGTTCTGGTGTGTAGCCCCAGGCAAACCTTGGTTTTCTCATCTGTAAAATGGGGACTATAGTAGCATGTCTAAACCCCTCGCGCTGGAGCCTGGCACACTGTCAGTGCTCAGTAAACACCACCTCGGCGCCCAAGTCCTGGACGCAGGGCAGCTGTTCTGCAAGCAGGCGTCACTGTTCCCTTCAGCGCCCTCAGGACACAGCTGACGCTCAGGAACAGGTAGCTTACCTTCCCCTGACCTGTCGCCACTCCGTCAATGTTACACTAAGGACTCACTGAAATGTCCCCTGGCTTGAACATTATAGGAGCTAAACTGAAAAGACAAGTGATACGTCCTCCGCAGAAGAGTCCAGGGAGTGAAGCCCCAGAACCTCGCATCCCACGTGCCCTGGCGTCCAGGGGAGGGGAGTGCGGCGCATACGGGAAGAACCGCAAAGGATGAGCCTGAGCTCTGGACCCAGCCGGCACTGTGCTGCTGTGTGACTTTGAGCCAGGTCCCTAGCCTCTCTGGGCCTCAATGTCTGGGCTAGGACGAGGTGGGTTAAGGACCCGGCTGCATCTCTGCACCCTGAGGCTGGGTCTGGGGAAGGCAGGGTGTAGCTGGGGCTGGGAAGGACAGTGCAGGCTGTGTAGACAGGCCATCCTCCTCTCGACAAGTGAGCTCTTCTCTGGGCTGCAGGGCAGAGGCGGGGGGGAGCAGCTTTGGCTCTGTCTCCCCACGGTCCACAGAGCCTGCGACGGGGACTGTGACAGCCAGCCGAGCTGCGGGAGGAGCAAGGCGCCCCTCCCCGCGCAGCTCCCCAGGCCTGCAGCACGGGGGCAGCTCCCAGTGCCAGGCGGGCCACACGGCGAGCAGCCCAGTGCCTGGGAAGGGCAGGGTGCCGGCCCCTGGGGAACAAAGGCGCCCAGGCCGGGGCCACGCAGACTCACCGATGGCCGTGAGGAAGAGCCCAGCCTGGTCGACGGGCGCGATCCCCTCCTCCTCATAGTAGCTGACGGTGACCTTGACGGGTGGGGGCGCACACGGGGAAGGAGAGAACAGAGGTCACAGGTCACAGGCGGGAAGACCTGCAGGGACCACCTCACAGTCTGTCAAGCCGATCCGCGCTAACCAGCTGAACCCTCTCCTCCAGGAAGTGCTCTCGGCCTGGTGGGCTCTCAGAACGTCCAGCCAGACAGGGGGCTCCCCTCTCTCAGAGGCGTCCAGGGAGTCGTCGGCTACTTGCCCCCGGTGCGTCCTGCTGCCGGTCCCCACTTCTGCCAGGGTGTGTATCTAGCTCCCACTCGGCAACGATGGAGCTTCGGCTGTGCTCTCTGGACAACGCCCAGTGCCGCCGCCGACATAGGACACACGTGACGCCCACGTTAATAACTAGAGAGCCCAGGGAAAGTCTCGGCTCTGCCTCTTGCGCCCAGCATCGCATCTCATACACGATGACACCAAGGATGCTCGTGGCCGTCGCTTCCAGCAGTCAGAGTCTGTGCTAACAGTCCCGTGACGTTAGCTGGCCACGAACGCCTCCTCCTGAGGCTGCAGCCATGAGCTGACTTACTGAGTGCTTAAAAAGCGGCTAGTTTGAACTGGGATGGGCTACAGGTGCGAGATGCACAGGAGACATAGACTTGGCGTGGAAAAAACCTCGGTCTTGTTTTTTATATTGATATCATGTTGAAATGACAGTATCAGGATATATGAAGTAAAAAATTTCATCAAAATTAAGTCCATCTATTTCTTTTTGCTCTTTTATTCACTTACTTATTGGCCATGCCACCCAGTATAGGGGAACCTTATTAACAGTTCCCTGACCAGGGATTGCACCCATGAGCCCTGCAGAGACCGTCTGGAGTCCTAACCACCGGACCACCGGGGAGGTCTCTCTTTTTGCTCTTTTAATGTGGTGTGAAAAAACCGAAACCAGCATGTGTGGCCCATGCTCCGCTTTCCCTCCCGCGCGGATCCGGCCCGCCCTGATGCTGGCCTGGCCCCCGGCCCCAGGCCGTGCACGGTACCTTGTCGCTGCTGGCCTCGGGGCTCGCCTGGCTCATGGTGAGCCGCAGCGTGGTGCCGGGCGACAGGGGCCAGCGCTGCTTGCCGTTGGTGGCCACCTCCTCAGCCTGCCCGTCGCGCACCACCTCCACCCGCACGCGCTCCGAGTGCTTCAGGCTGAAGGTCTGGGCCTCCGCGGGGGCCGCGCTGCAGGGGGAGAGAAGGCTGCGTGACAGGGGCTCCTGGGTGGGCGGGACGAGGGCCTTCAGGAAGAGGCCCCTGGGCGGGCACGGCTGCAGGGCTCCCCAGGCTGCTGGGTCTCCCAGAGGACTCAGCCGTATGGTAGTTACCCGGTAGTGAAGAGGGCACTGGCTAAAAATACAGGTTCCTTCAGTGTGGGAGGGACAAATTCGGAGGCTGAGATGAACTGATACAGATTACTGTACATAAAGCAGATGAACAACAGGGGCTACTGAAGAGCACAGGGCACAGTAATAACCTATAATGGAAAGCACCTGCTGGACCATCGAGAGAGCAAGAGTCCCAGAAAAACATCCATTTCTGCTTCATTGACTATGCCAAAGCCTTTGACTGTGTGGATCACAATAAACTGTGGAAAATTCTGAAAGAGATGGGAATACCAGACCACCTGACCTGCCTCTTGAGAAACCTATATGCAGGTCAGGAAGCAACAGTCAGAACTGGACATGGAACAACAGACTGGTTCCAAATAGGAAAAGGAGTATGTCAAGGCTGTACACTGTCACCCTGCTTATTTAACTTATATGCAGAGTACATCATGAGAAATGCTGGGCTGGAAGAAGCACAAGCTGGAATCAAGATTGCCGGGAGAAATATCAATGACCTCAGATATGCGGATGACACCACCCTTATGGCGGAAAGTGAAGAAGAACTCAAAAGCCTCTTGATGAAAGTGAAAGAGCAGAGTGAAAAAGTTGGCTTAAAGCGCAACATTCAGAAAACTAAGATCACAGCATCTGGTCCCATCACTTCATGGGAAATAAATGGGGAAACAATATAAAAAGTGTCTGACTTTATTTTTCTGGGCTCCAAAATCACTGCAGATGGTGACTTCAGCCATGAAATTAAAAGATGCTTACTTCTTGGAAGGAAAGTTATGAACTTAGATAGCATATTGAAAAGCAGAGACATTATTTTGTCAACAAAGGTCCATCTAGTCAAGGCTATGGTTTTCCCATTGGTCATATACGGATGTGAGAGTTGGACTATAAAGAAAGCTGAGCACCAAAGAATTGATACTTTTGAACTGGGGTGTCAAAGACTCTTGAGAGTTTCTTGGACTGCAAGGAGATCCAACCAGTCCATCCTAAAGGAAATCAGTCCTGAATATTCATTGGAGGGACTGATGCTGAAGCTGAAACTCCAATCCTTGGGCCACCTGATGCGAAGAGCTGACTCATTTGAAAAGACCCTGATGCTGGGAAAGACTGAGGACAGGAGGAGAAGGGGATGACAGAGGATGAGATGGCTGGATGACGTCACTGACTCAATGGACATGTGTTTGGGTAGACTCCAGGAGTTGGTGATGGATAGGGAGGCAGTTCATGGGATCACAAAGAGTTAGACACGACTGAGCGGCTGAACTGAATGGAAAAGAATCTGAAAAAGAGTATCTGTGTATATGGCTTCCCAGGTGGTGCTAGTGGTGAAGAGTCCACCTGCCAATGCAGGAGACGTGGATTCGACCCCTCCATCTGGGAAGATCCCGTATGCCAGGGAGCAACCAAGGCTGTGCCCCGCGACTGCTGAGCCCAGGCTCCAGAACCGGGAGCCCAGCTACCGAGCCCTCGCGCCCAGGGCCCGTGCTCCACAGCAGGAGAAGCACCACAGCGAGGAGCCCACGCACCTCGGCGAGGAGCGGCCCCACTCGCCGCAGCCAGAGAAGAGCCCAGGCAGCCACGAGGGCCCGCCACTGCCAAAGACAAGTGAGAGAAGAAACATACAGACTCCCTGGGCTAATCCTGCACCCACTGATTCAGAATGTTCCAGGTTGGGGCCTGGGGAATCTGCTTTCGTTTTTTACGTTAGAAGGCTTTGCTTTTAAGGCAGTATCGGGTCACGGAACAGTTGATCCCATAGTACAGAGAGTTCCCATATTCCCCTTCTCTTCTACGCAGTTTCCCATATCACGAATGTCTTGCATTGGTGTGATGCATTTGTCATAACTCACGAAGCAATACTGATGTAATAATAATACTATTACTAACTAGAGTCCACAGCTTACTCTGCATTGTTGTCTTACGAGCTTTGTCAAACGCACAGTGTGGAGTACACACGTTCACAGTATAGTGCAAAATAGTTTCTCCACCTTAAAAATCCCCTGTGCTCCCCCGAGTCATCCCTCCTGGGGACCTGAATCTTAACAAGAGTGCTTGTATTTCTGATGGGCAACCAGCTTGGAAGCCACCTGCTACTATAAGGGTAGAGGTCTGAGGCTCAGACAGAAGACCAAGTTTGCAGCAAAGACAGTTGCTGGGCCTAGGACTCTTGTCTCCCAAGCCTTGCTCAGTGTCTGAGCTGAAGACCAGGGTAGCTGGGCTGCCAGCGAGGAGGCAGGCTTCGGGTGCTGGGTCTGCACACAGACGGAGCCGTGAGCCAGGAGCTTAACGGGCAGGGGTGGGCGGGTTCTCCACAAAGACGCCTCCTTTTCACCACACCCTTCACGGCATGGAGTCACTCCTGGGGGTTCTGGAGGAGTTTTCCACTGAATGGAGATAGGCTTAGCATTCTTGAGAAGCCATCAAGATTTCAGGGTGAGAAAATAACTGGTTTGAGCTGGTTGCTGTGGACTAAATGTTTGAGTCTTCCCAAATCAGACATTGAAGCCCTAACCCCCAATGTGATTGTCGTTGAACATTAGATGATGTCAGGAGAGTAAGGTCTAAGCGATATGCTTTGTCTCCTCATAAGAAGAGGCAGAGGGTGCGGTCTCCCTTCGAGGGCACCAAGGAGGGGCCGTGTGAGCCCACAGCTGAAAGGCCCTGGGCGCAGCCAGGCCGGTGCCCTGATCTCAGGCTCTAGCCGCCAGACCCGGGAGAGATAAACGTTTGGTTTTAAGCCACTGAGCCTGTGGTTTTTGTGCCGGCAGCTCAAGCAGATTAAGACTCCGACTTGCAGGGTGAAAACAGGAAGGACTGGGAGACAGAGGAGGAAGGCGCCCAGGGCTGACGGTTTTGCTAAATCTCCAGCCCACGGCCTGAAGGTTCCCCAAAGCTCAAGAGGGCTGAGAGGGATTTAAGCGGACTCTTGTGGGGTTTAGGACGAAGATACAGGTGCAAGTGTCTGCCTCAGAGGCACAGCTGCTGTCTCGAAGGCCTGATGCTCTCAGGCTCCCAAAGAGTTCTCCACTATGATCGGGCATCAGAGTCATCGGCGGGTACTGTTTAAACCTTCGCTTTCTTTTTTTGAACGGCTACAGACCTGTGGGTGCCATTCTCAGGGAGTCCGGCGGCGTGATGGAAGTGCGCCTGGGGCAGTGGCCAGGGGTGAGTGAGGGCGTCAGGACGGCGGCCCTCAGAGTTCAGGAGCGGCAGCCGCAGCAGCAGAGCCACTGCCTGGAGGGCTCGTCAAAGCCCCTCGTCAAGGGTCGTCTGGCCCCTTCTCAGTATTTCCGATTCTGGTTTTCAAAGAGGCGGAGGAGCCAGAGATCAAATTGCCAGCATTCACTGGATCATGGAGAAAGCAAGGAATTTCCAGAAAAACATCTACAATTGCCTCATTGACCACATGAAAGCCTTTTTCCACAATAAACTGCGGAAAATTCTTAAAAAGATGGGACTACCAGCCCATCCTATCTGTCTCCTGAGAAAAATGTATGCAGGTCAAGAAGCAACAGTTAGAACCAGACATAGAACAACAAATTGGTTCAAAATTGGGAAAGAAGCCTGTATACTGTCACTCTGCATATTTAACTTACATGCCGAGTTCATCATGGACTGGATGAAGCACAAGCTGCAATCAAGATTACAGGGAGAAATATCAACAACCTCAGATATGCAGGTGATACCACTCTAACGGCAAAAAGTGAAGAGGAACTAAAGAGCCTCTTGATGAGGGTGCAGGAGAGTGAAAAGGTTGGCCTAAAACTCAACATTCAAAAAATGAAGATCATGGCATCCGGTTCCATCACTTCATGGCAAATAGAAGAAGAAAAATTTTATTTTCTAGGAACAAATTTTATTTTCTAGGCTCCAAAATCACTGCAGATGGTGACTTCAGCCTTGAAATTCAAAGATGCTTGCTTCTGGGAAGGAAAGCTATGATGAACCTAGACAGCATATTAAAAACCAGAGATATCACTTTGCTGACAAAGGTCTGTCTAGTCAAAGCTAAGGTTTTTCCAGTAGTCATGTATGGACGTGAGAGCTGGACCATAAAGAAAGCTGAGCGCCGAAGGATTGATGCTTTTGAACTGTGTTGCTGGAGAAGACTCTTAAATTAAGAGTCCCTTGGGCAGCAAGGAGATCAAACCAGTCCATCCTAAGGGAAACCAACCCTGAATATTCACTGGAGGGCCTGATGCTAAAGCTGAAATTCCAGTACTTTGGCCACCTGATGCGAAGAGCTGACTCACTGGAAAAGACCCTGATGCTGGGAAAGATTGAGGGCAGGAGGAGAAGGGGAGGACAGAGGATGAGATGGGTGGATTGTAGGACTGACTCAGTGGAATTTGAGCAAATTCTGGGAGGTAGTGAAGGACAGAGAAGCCAGGCGTGCTGCAGCCCAGGAGATCGCAAGGACTCGACACAACTTAGTCACTGAACACAAGGCCTGAAGTGGGGCCTGAGAATCTGCATTTCTGCCATGTTTCTAGGGACTGTTGGCACTGCTGGTCCACGGACCACCGCTCGAGAACCACTGGCCTGGACGCGCAGCAGTGCACTCTGGCGCTTAGAGTCCTGGGGCGGATGGCCAAGGCCGTGAGCGGGAGCTTGCAGAGACCACGAGGGAGGGTCTAGATGATCCAGGCCACAGGCTGTGAGAGTTACCGGCGAAGACTTCTGTGTTCCCGGGCACTGTCAGGAGAGAGCAGCAAGGGCTGGGCAGTCCATGCCCAGGGCTGGAAAAGGAGGTAGTAAAAAAAAGTTCCAGAATCACTGTCTCTTGTCTGTCTTCCTCCAAACCACTCAGCCCATCGTGGGGACACTTGGCTGTGGTCTGCTGCGGCACAGAGTCTGGGCAGAAGGCAGAAACCCCGGCTTGTGGGGATATGTGCCGAAACTCTGGGTTCAACCCCTCTTGCCACTGACGTGCTGAGGGGACGTGAGTGAGCCCCCTGCACCTTCTGAGTGTGCACTTGTCAACCCACAAGATGAAGGATGACCACCCATCCCTCCTGTCCCACAGGCCTGTCTTTCCCTCCCCGGGGCGGGGTGCGTCTTGTATTGCCTCGGGATGTCTGTCTCCCCTGGATTGTGAGACCCCGAGGGCAAGGTCTGCTCTCCTCCAGAGCCTAGCACAGGGCTGAGCACATCACACCCACTCAGCAGAGGGGGTGGCGCTGAGCAGGACACACTTCCCTGGTCACTCAGACGGTAAAGAATCCGCCTGCAATGCAGGAGACCTGGGTTTGACCCCTGCAGGGTCAGGAAGATCCCCTGGCAAAGGAAATGGCAACTCTCTCCAGTATTCTTGCCTGGAAAGTTCCATGGAGAGAGGAACCTGGTGGGCTACAATCCATCGGGTCCAAAGAGTTGGACGTGACTGAGTAACATTTTTACATGTTTCGAGCAGTGAACCATTTAGATGTGCCAGGCTGGAAATCCCAAAAGGCGGTGTGGGCACCCATGAGACACTTTTAGATGGCACACGGATGCGTAATTTAGAAGAAGACAGGCATTCATTTAACGTGCCATCTTTTATGGAAACTGATAAAGGCTTGGCATTTATGGTAATGATATAAGATCTCCACTCAAAGTTATAAGAAAAATAAGAGATGGGTTAAAGATGAATTAAGTCGATGATACTAGACTTAGAATATGCTTTGGGTAAAAATCATGGGAGTCTGGGTAGCTGTGCGCTCAGGTCTAGGAAATATCACTCTAGTGGCCCTGGGTGAAGCCCTCGGCCTCTCTGCTTCATCAAGAGTAAAGTGAAAGAATGGGGCCAGGACAAGGGTGGCTGGAGTCTGGGGAGCGCAGAGCGGCAGGACTGGACAAAGGGGTGGCGAAGGAGGTGCCGACCACCGGGGCTCTCTCTGCTAGATGCCCGCCCCCTTTAACCACAGCCACTATTATTTCATCTTGTTCTGTATATTGGGTTTCTGCATACAACTCTATAAAAAAATTGCTTTGTAGGACAGTCTTTCAGGGCCCAACTCTGACAAAGGTTGCTCTGAGTGGTGCTCCCCACCTCCTCCATCCCTCTGAGCCAGTGAGAAACTAGAGGAGGCCCCGGAGGCTGGGGGGTTAGCACCCCACCTACACTGGAGCTCCAGAGCCCCACACCCTCCCTCCCAGCCCTGCTCTGAGCTGAGCAAACAGCTATTCTTGGAGTAGCCCTGGCAGAAGCAACAAAGGCGCCCATTGTTCCCTGTGGAGCCCGCTGGCTGCCTCCCTCCCCAGGAAGAGCCTCCTAGAAGCCCCGGCAGACACCCGAGAGCCAGGGCTGTGGGCATCTCACTTCTCCCTGGAGGCTGCAGGGCGGGGCTCGGGGTTATGGAGGGGACAGAGCAGGGGTCGCGGTGGCCATGACCTCCGGCTGAAGGGAAGAGGCTAAAGATACGTGGATAGGACAGGCGGGGGCCACGTCAGCACTGCCCATCATATCCAGCACCCAGGACACGGCCAAGCTCGGTGTATATATTTCAGGAGTAAATGAATGAATGGACCCACCCTTCTCGGTTTTCCAAACTGTATTATCGGAGTGATTTTTAAAAAGGGAAAGAAATCAGGTTACTCCCCTGCTGGAAAATACTCATGGGCTCTTCAGTGACCACCAAACAGCAAAATTGAAACTCTGGGGCCTGGTACTCACCCAGTGGTACTCAGCCACCGCATCTCAAACTGACTCCCCGCCTTACTGCCTGCAGCGCCCCCAGCTTCCCAACTCCCGGCACCGTCTCACCTCGCCACGCGCTTCACGTGCGCTGGGCCTTCCACCTGTACACCTTTTCCCCGACTTCTCTGCCTGGCAACTCATCCTCCCCGATGACTCAACTCAACTGATCTGGCTCCGTCCATGTTTATTCTCCCTGGCGGCAGCTCCCCTTCCTGGAGGCAGAGAGTGTATTTCTTTCACTTTCAGCACTAGCTCAGCACAGGCGCACGGCGAGTGCCTGCTCGCCCCAGGAAGGGCTGGAAGAGGGCCCTGCGCATGTGGCCGCTCACAGGGCAGTCTTCCTTAGGGCCTTTCTATGTGTCAGGTCCGGGGATACAGCAAGCGGGAAACATGCTCCGGGGCCATGCAGCAAATGCTCTAGTGGAAAGAGGAAGGCTCCTGACGGCGCACAGTTACGACGGCAGCTGTGAAAACTGCTCTGAAGGAAAAGTACGGGGCTCCACGAGGTCCTGGCCTGGAGGTCGAGGAAGGATTCCTGGAAGACGCGGCATTTGAGTTGAAGTTTTAATTCTACACTCTAAATTGTAGCTTAGAGTTGGTTGGATCAGGGGTTCTTAAACTTGAATTGCACTTGCCCCACCTGAAAGGCCTGTTAAAATACAGATTGTCAGGCTACCCCGAGTTTCTGACTCGGCAGACTGGGGAAGGTGCCTGGGAACGTGTATTTCTTCCCCGCAACTTTACTGGAGAACTGCATTTATTTAAAGAGTATAAACGGAAAATGTGACACACATCCACTGTGAGAGGCAACTACATTGCTAACAAACTCCCAGCTGAAGCTGCTGGTCCAGGGACCAGCGCGGGAACCACTGAATTTGCCCAAAGCGACAAGAGTTAGAGGAGCGGAGATTTCCAAGCGGCAGAGACAGCGTGGGTGCTGGCCTGAGGCGACGTGAGCCCCGCGAGCTCGAGAAACCGGAAGCAGGTTGGCGAGGCTGGGGTCTGTGAGCACGGCAGAGGGAGAGCAGCGGGGAGAGGGCCCAGGCCACGGGGAGGGGCCGCCGCTCCCCTGCAGGCCCCGAGGCCGCTGCGCAGGGAGACTGAGCGTCCCGCCTGCAGACAGCTCCTCCAGGGCGCAGGGTGGGAGGTCAGGACAGTGCTGGGCGGGGGGACCAGGGGAAGGTGGCCGCAGCTGTCCAAGGGAGCGGTGGCAGTGGCGGTGGCGTGGGGCGGGGCGCCGGCCGGGGAAATGGAGGGGCGCGGCCGGTCAGCAGGCATCAAGCAAGCGAACTTCGAGGGAGACCGGAAAGCAGTGTTAGGTGTAGGAGGCGTGCTCACTGTGCGTGGCCCAAGGGGATTCTGGGTGCTGCAGCCTAAATCTGCTCAGCCCCACAGACGCTGTGTGACCTCGAGGGAGCCATCCGCCTCTCTGGTCCTCCCTTAGTCAGTGGGGAAGGCCAGCTTGCCTCGCAGGGCTGGGACGCTCCCTCCGCCCCAGACTCCAGGGCAGGCGTGCCTGCGGCTCGCTGGCATCCGGCTCTCCTAGCTTGTGCACCTGCCCTGGGCCTCGTTAACACCAGCGGGGCTCACTCCGCTGTGAACCCAGCTCCTGGCAGCCTGGGTGTGACATCCTGTCCCCAGGTCTTTGCAGGAACCTGAGGGGGTTTGTGGGTGCCAGCCCGGCGTGCAGCCCCACGGCGGGCCCCCTCCCGGAGCCCTCTGGAGGGGGGAAGCTGGAGCCCTGGAGTGGGCAGCTGGTCTGGACCGGGATCCCTGAAGACTGACCATGACTCATGCTTTTAGCCAGCCCTCTTCTGTGCCCGGTGGGCTCAGGAGCCTCTCTCACTAGGCACTGGGGCCTCCAGCTGCCCAGGGGCCCTCTCCTTAGGGAAGAAGCAATCTAATCCACAGTCACTCCCTCCCCAGACACCTGCAACGACTCCCTGCAGAACAGAGTTTAATGCCTGATCCCCAGCGCTCACAGCCCAGGTTCAAATGGATCCACTCTCTAGGCTTACCCTCCAGGCTCCAGAAACCACGCCCTTTCTGCCCCCAGGGCCCCTGCCTTCCAGCCAGGCACCCTGCTCCTGCATGGCCTGCCCAGGTCACACTGCGAACCCCCGTCCACCCTCCAGCTGGGCTGCCATCCCCTCCAGGAAGTCTCCCTGGATCCTATCGGCCAGGACCCACCTCTCCCTCCCTGTGCTGGTGCTTCAAACAATACTTAGCGCGTCGTCAACGTTTCTCTCTTGTGAACATTCTAAACTGTTTGAGGCCACAGTTCATTATTATGTCTTAATAATATTATAATAAACCCAGTGGGCTTCCCAGGTGGCAGTAGTGGTAAAGAATCTGCCCGCCAATGCTGCAGACACAGGAGATACAGGTTCAGTCCCCGGGTGGGGAAGGTCTCCTGGAAGAAGATACAGCAACCCCCTCCAGTGTTCTTGCCTGGAGAATCCCATGGACAGAGGAGCCTGGTGGGCTATGGTCCACAGGGTCACAAAGAGTCGGACATGACTGAAGTGATTCAGCATGCACAAAACCCAATACTAATTCACGAAAACTACTGACTATGTGCTGGATACTGTTTCAAGTCCTAAGCCCATGTAATCTCAGTCTGTCCTTTTGATAACCCCACGAGTCTGTGTTCATGTCATCCCATTTTACAGATGTGCACGTTGAGGCCCACAGAGGGCAAACATTTGCTCTGAGTCTCAGGGACAGACCAAGACAGGCAGGATGTGGGGAAACTGAAGCTCTCTGAGCTCCAGGCCTGGCTCTCCCGTCCTGAGAGGGATGCAGGGGTTCCAGTCCTCCCTAAGGATCCTCTGGGTAGGGACACTTGGTGAAGGAGGGGGAGTCCAGGCCTGAGTCAGGAAAGGACCACACGAGAGGCCCCCACTTATTCTGCAGGTGGGCATCAGTCCAGAGAGGGGATACCAAAGGCTGGCATCCTACCCTGGGTCTTCGGATAAGTGACCAAGACAAGCCGTCAGTGTCCTGCGCATGGGGCTGGGCCTGGCTGGGCAGAACAGAGCTGCCGCCAGAAACTGGCCTCCCCCGAAGCTGAACCACGTGCCTGTCCAGCTGGGGGTGGGCACTGGGGTGAGCCCTGCCACTGTGCTCCTGCCCGACTCAGGCCCTGTGGGTAGGAACAGAAGATCTGGGGGCCCCAGCTGTGCAGGGGCGGTGGGCTCGACCGCAGGGAGCCGCCACTCCCTGGGGACGAGCCTGGCACCACAGCCTTTCCTTGGTTTTAAGAGTTGAGGGCCCTGGGTGTTGTTCTAATTTATGGGGCCACCTGGCCTGGCCTGGCCTGAATTCCACCTCTGTCATTCTCTCAGGGGCAACGCTGCCCTGGCCAAGCTCGGCCACACGCCCTTGGCCTTCCGCTGCTCTGTCCAGCGGTGCCCATCCCTGAGGCTGGTGGTGGAGCCTGGTGACAATCCAGTCCACGTGCGCCCCTGGCCACACCAGCCAGCCAGCCAAGGAGCCACCGGTGACCTGAGGGCAGGAGGCTCCCGGGAACGAGGAAGGCGTCGGGCAGGGGGGACACGCCTACAACACCCGCCCCAGAAGACAGCCTGGCAGGGCGGCCAAAGGTGGCTCCGCAACGCCACCATCCAGCAGCTGCGCCAGCGTGGGCAAGCTCCCCCACGCGCTCCCCCCCCTGACAGCACCTACTCACCAAGCGCCACCATCCAGCAGCTGCGCCAGCGGGGGCAAGCTCCCCCACGCGCCTCCGCCTGACAGCGCCTACTCACTAAGCTGTTGCTGCTTACTCACTAAGGTTTGTTGCTGCTGTTTACTAAGTCATTCCGACTCTTTGTGACCCCAGGGACTGTCACCCGCCAGGCTCCTCTGTCCATGGGACCTCCCGGGCAAGAATACTGGAGTGGGTTGCCACTTCCTTCTCCAGGGAAATCTTCCCAACCCAGGCATCCAACCTGTGTCTCCAGCATTGGCAGGTGGATTCTTTACCATTGAGCTACCTGGGAAGCCAACTATGAGGTTTAAACACAAATAAATTATCAAATGCCTGGAGTAGGAAATGGCACCCCACTCCAGTATTTTTGCCTGGACAGAGGAGCCTGGCAGGCTACAGTCCATGAGGCTGCAAAGAGGCAGACACGACTGAGCAACTGAACTCAAATTATTAAATACATATGTCATGAATGTACAAAGTGCCCATAAGGCTGTCTGGTACAGAGTAAGTTAGCGAACAACGTTAAGTAAATAACAAGATCTACAAAGAAAAGGAACAGTCCTGAGGCGGGAGCGCCTGGGGCTTGGGGTCGGCACTGAGAAATGCGAGGTGGGTGGGGAGTTGCTCAGAAAGCTGCTTGGAGGAGGTGACAGGAGCTGAGACTCGCCAGGCTTGCAGAGGTCTGGGGGCCACGTGCCAGACAAAGGGGACAGCACCTGCAGAGGCCCCGAAGTAGGGAGGGGGAGCGCAGTCAGGGGCCAAGAGCAGTGTCCACAAAACCAGCGAGGCTGGAGTGGACGCAGGTGGGTCAGCAGGAGGTGGGGGCCTGACACCCGTGGGAGGGGCGCTCAGGCACCTAGGCCCTAGCACTTCCACCGGACCCTAAGGATACTCTGTAAAACACTCACACCAACAGTATCAGAGAGAGGGCGATCAGAGTTGAGTTGAGGGAGTGAAGTGGGGTTGAATTTAGATTTGGCAGGCTCTCCTCCAAGGCTTCCGTGGCCCCGAGGGTAAAAGCGTCTGCCTGCAATGCGGAAACCCGGGTTCGATTCCTGGGTCAGGAAGATCCCCTGGAGGAGGAAATAGCACTCCACTCCAATATTCCTGCCTGGAAAAACCCATGGATGGAGAAGCCTGGCAGGCTACAGTCCATGGGGTTGCAAAGAGTCAGACACGACTGAGCGACTTCACTTCACTTCAATTCCTCCAGGGCTGGGGGCTTCCCAGGTGGTTCGGCAATAAAGAATCCACCTGCCAGTGCAGGAGACGCGGGTTCTGTCGCTGGGATGACCCCCTGGAGGAGGGCATAGCAACCCACTCCAGTATTCCTGCTTGGAGAGCCCCAGGGACAGAGGGCCCAGGCGGGCTGCAGCCCAGGCGGGTCACAGAGAGTCAGGCCCGCCTGAGCGACTGAGCGCACAGGGGCCCCAAGGCAGGGTGCGCGGCTGCCCCGTGCCCTGTTTGCCCGGCGCTGCACTGCGCTGATGTCTGGGACTCCTTCCCTGGCACCCCCGTTCCTGTCTTCTGTCGGAGGGTGATGGCCAGGCCCTCCTGGAGAAATGGCTGGCCAGCCTCTGCCTTGGGGAATCAGAGGAAGCTGCATAGATCACCTCCACTTCCAACCTCACAGGCTTGTCATGAGGTCAAATGCAGCCAGGAGAGAGCCCTATAGAGGCAAGAGGTGGCCAATAACATCATCTCTGCCCTGGAGCTCCTGCCGACCTCAGGAAGCGGATATGGAGAGAACTCTTCCCCTCCTGGTCAGGTGCATGAACCCAGGGCTTGCGGGTAAGGGGGCGAGTCAGGCAGAGCGCGACCACCCTGTCGCCTTATCCCAAGGCTGCTCGCTCCCCAGGTTCCCAGGGGATCTGGCGGAGGCAAGCGGCAGGATGAAATTGACATGGGGGTGCCGCTCACTCAGCGCTTTCTCTCCAACAAGAAGTCAGAAGCAGAGGTGGACTCAGACCAGCCCACCGAAGCAGCAGCTGCGGGCTGAAGGGACCGTTGATGGAAACCGCGCAGACAAGGCCCGTGCGCAGAGGAGGCCCTTGCGCCAGACCTCAGATAAGCGTGCTGTGTTGGGGGCAGGGAGGGGACAGGAAGCAGCAAGTATCTTTAACAAGGATCTCGAAGTAAATCTCTACAAAAACATTTCCTACTTCCTTCTTTCTGTGCATCTGTTTTTAGCTTGCTGCGGGCCAGCCCTCAGAATGTCGCTGGGTCAGGTCACCATCCCCAAAGGACCAGTTTGGCTGGGAGAGGGTGGGTGATCCTCAGGGCCAGCCGAGGGCCCTGCCTTGTGTCTGGACGTGAAGGAGGTCTGTGCACATCTCAGGAGAGGGGACCCAGAGCCTCCGGGAAAGCGAGTGGGTGTTGTGGTCTGTTCACTCATCTTCATGATTTAGGACTGAGGGGTCAAGACACCACTCCCTCACTGACAGGGCCTAAGGCTCACCACCTGCCTCTCCGTGTCTCCTTGGAGACTGGAGACCCTGGGGCATCAGGTGGGGGCTGAAGCGGGTGAAGTCTCCGGCGGCAGCGCCTCACAGCCCTGGAGGCAGGTGGGAGGGACACAGGCTAAGAGGGTCATCTAATTCCATCTGAACTGGAGGTTAGAGGAGCTTCCCCAGTGGCTCAGTGATAAAGAATCTGCCCGCAGTGCAGGAGACCCAAGAGATGCGAGTTTTATCCCTGGGTTCAGAAAATCCCCTGGAGAAGGGAATGGCTACCCACTCCAGCATTCTTGCCTGGAGAATTCCATGGACAGAGGAGCCCGGCGCGCTACAGTCCACGGGGTCACAGAGAGTCGTACACAACTGAAGTGGCTGAGGACACAGAGGTGAGAGAGGAGATTAAGGGCATGAGTTCTGAGCCAGAGAGGACTAGTCTGAGTCCCGTGTGACATCAGGCAAATGGCTTCATGTCTCTGAGCCTCACTTTCCTCATCTACAAAATAAGATGATCCAAGCACAACCTCCAAGGTGTGTGGGGAGGAGAAAAGGAGATAACGCGCTTGGTGCGTCGTTGTCTAGTCACTAAGTCGTGCCCGACTCCTTGCGACCCCGTGGACTGCAGGCACCAGTCCATGGGGTCACAGAGACTCGGACACGACTGAGCAACTAAGCACGCGCTGGGATCTGGGGGTGAGAAGCCAGGGGTGCTGCTAAACATCGTACAATGCCCAGGACTCCCCTGTTCACAATGAGCCATCCTGGCCCAAATGCGGTGCCGAGGCTGAGACGCGTCGCTGTAGACCTGCGCTGTAGACCTCCCGCACAGCGGTCACGGCCAGCGGCGTCTACCGAGTGCCTGAGATGCGGCTAGTCCGCACCGAGGCGTGCTGAGCAATATAAAACACACGCTGAGTGTCCAACACTTAGATGAAACAGAGGATGTCAAACTAGCTCGTGAACAATTTTTATATTGATTAGATACTGAAATGCTAATATTTGGGATATATTAGGTTAAAGTATCAGCAGTACGTGAACTGTGAACTTCCCGATGTTCAAGCTGGTTTTAGAAAAGGCAAAGGAACCAGAGATCAAATTGCCAACATCCACTGGATCATGGAAAAAGCAAGAGAGTTCCAGAAAAACATCTATTTCTGCTTTATTGACTACGCCAAAGCCTTTGACTGTGTGGATCACAAGAAACTGTGGAAAATTCTGAAAGAGATGGGAATACCAGACCACTTGACCTGCCTCTTAAGAAACCTATATGCAGGTCAGGAAGCAACAGTCAGAACTGGACATGGAACAACAGACTGGTTCCAAATAGGAAAAGGAGTATGTCAAGGCTGTATATTGTCACCCTGCTTATTTAACTTATATGCAGAGTACATCATGAGAAACACTGGGCTGGAAGAAGCACAGGCTGGAATCAAGATTGCCAGGAGAAATATCAATAACCTCAGATATGCAGATGACACCACCCTTATGGCAGAAAGTGAAGAGGAACTAAAAAGTCTCTTGATGTAAGTGAAAGAGCAGAGTGAAAAAGTTGGCTTAAAGCTCAACATTCAGAAAACTAAGATCATGGCATCCAGTCCCATCACTTCATGGGTCCCATCACTTCATGGGAAATAGATGAGGAGACAGTGGAAACAGTGTCAGACTTTATTTTTCTGGGCTCCAAAATCACCGCAGATGGTGACTGCAGCCATGAAATTAGGACGCTTGCTCCTTGGAAGGAAAGTTATGACCAACCTAGACAGCATATTCAAAAGCAGAGACAGTACTTTGTCAACAAAGGTCCATCTACTCAAGGCTATGGTTTTTCCTGTGGTCATGTATGGATGTGAGAGTTGGACTGTGAAGAAAGCTGAGCACCGAAGAATTGATGCTTTTGAACTGTGGTGTTGGAGAAGACTCTTGAGAGTCCCTTGGACTGCAAGGAGATCCAACCAGTCCATTCTGAAGATCAGCCCTGGGTGTTCTTTGGAAGGACTGATGCTAAAGCTGAAACTCCAGTACTTTGGTCACGGGATGGGAAGAGCTGACTCATTGGAAAAGACTCTGATGCTGGGAGGGATTGGGGGCAGGAGAAGAAGGGGTTGACAGAGGATGAGATGGCTGGATGGCATCACTGACTTGATGGACGTGAGTTTGAGTAAACTCTAGGAATTGGTGATGGACAGGGAGGCCTGGCGTGCTGCAATTCATGGGGTCGCAAAGAGTCAGACCCTACTGAAGCGACTGAACATGCGTGCACATATTATTACAATTAGCTTTGCCCGCCTATTTTAACCTTGAGGCTGTCTTTGTGGCTTGCGTTCTATTTCCACTGGACAGCAGGGGTCTAGCGTGTACTGCTCCTCTACAGGGGTGTGAGAGGGTCTTAGGCCAAATGCAGGTAGGAGGTGAGGGTCTCAGGGGCTGCAACTGGCTTCTTGAGAAAGGACAGAGGGGACTGTGCACCTCTGCGCCCTGCTAGAGGGGAGATGAGTCCCTCTTCCCCCGGCCTCTGCCAGGACAGAGGGTAGGCCTGAGCCTGACCCCTTCTCGACTCCCCATCCCCCAAGGAGGCATCATGCCAGCCTCTCAGGCTGCACTAAGAGTGCCCCAGTGACAAACAGGCGGGTCTGGTGACAGCTGAGGCTTAGAGGCCTGAGCGTCCTGGCTCCCGGCCCACTCGCTGGCAGTGCCCGGTTAGGATGGGGGTGGGGAAGAGAGGGGAGCGCCCTCAGGGCCACTGAGGCCTGGGACACACTGCGCTTCTGAGTTGTGACCCTGAGGTTCACACACGGAAACTGAGGGCAGGGGCCACAGGTGGACAGGGACCGCGGTCTGCACAGTGACCGGCTCTTTGCCCTCGGGGTCGGCCAGTGCCTGTTGAGGAGGAAAGGGCAGGGGACTGGCCTGGCAGGGCTGGCAGGGCCCCTGGAGGTGGCTGAGGGAATGGGCTGGGAGGGTGTAGGGGAAGACACAGGGACGGAGCGTCAGAGGGGCTGGGCGGGGTGCCTGAGGACGGAATGGTTTGGGAGCAGTAAGCCACTCAAGGCACAGACCTGTCCCTGGGCATCAGCATGGGGTCCCCACCCCGAGTCCTCCATGCTCCCTCCTCTCAGCACTGACCCCTCCCGTCCAGCAATGTGAACACTTCAAGGGCCTGGAGCAGAGGGCTGCAGGGTCCCAGCTGGGACTCTCCATGCCTCCTCTGCACCAGTCTGGGACTCGGCTGCTTCCTGGCGGGAGCGGCAGGGTGCTTACTTCCATTCCTCCATCCCACGGCCTGTGGTCTCAGAAATCCTGCACCCCACCAGAGCTTGAGGGCGAGAGGACAGGGCCAATGGGAACAGGGCTCTGAATGAGGAGAGTTCTTCTGACAAAGACCCCCATGTCCACACTCTCGCTCTGACGGAACAAGGCCCCTCCCTGACCCCAGGGTGAAGTCAGGGGAAGGCATTTGGGGACAGGGTGCTCCTGGCCAGTGCTTGGGGACAGACAATCACCCAGAGCCCCCACAAGGCGAAATTGGAGCCTAGGCCACCCCTCGGCCAGATTCCCACTGGCCATGCCCCAGGTGGATCCAGGAGGGGTTCAGCTGGTCTGGGAGTAGGGGGAAGGTCTGGGCTGCGGTGGGAGGTGAGCCGGAGAGTCTGGGGGCTTCAGGAAGCTGCTGAGGGCAGAGGGGGGAGGGAAAGAGAAGAGGCTGGGGAAGCCAAGGGGTGCCCAGGTCGTCCCGGGAGAGGTGCTGGAGAGGGTCGGGGGTGGCAAGGCTGGGGAGAAGCGGCGGGGGCTCTTGGTAAGGGGTAGTGTGGGTGCCCATGCTGTGTCTGCATATCTTGGGGGGGTCTCTGGATGTGGGGGAGTCTAGACTCAAGGTTTGGGTGCTGGTTCTCAAGATTTCTGGGAGCGGGGCCCTCGGACGAGGGGTGACTCGAGCTGGAGTCAGCCTGTTTGTTTCCCCGAGTCCGGCGAGAGTCTCGGGTTTTCTGGGCCCAGATTTCGGGCCCAGCCCGCAGGCGGAGGGGAACGGCGGCCCGGCTCACCTGTAGACGTCGGTCCAGAGGTACGTGCCCAGCACGTACACCGCCTCGACGCGGCTGCCGTACTGCAGCCGCACCGTCCGCTCGCGCAGCATCCTCGCGCAGTGCCCGGCCCCGCGCGCGTCCTCACCCGGCCGCTCCGCGTAGCACCTGCCGCAGGTGAGCCCCTCGCAGCCGTCCGCCCGCGGCCCGCGCCCCGCCTTTATCGGGCCGCCGGTGGCGGGGCAGCCCGCGGCCTCCTCGCGCAGTGGGCCGCGGGCCCGTCCGTCAAGCGTGGCCACGCCCCCGCTTGGTCTGGGTGACGTCAGCAGTTGAGTTGGTCATTCTTTCATTGTACAGGCTTTCCGCTGGCCCCCAGCTGCCCGGCGCCAGGACGCAGGGCCAGCCGCCCCTCTGGGCGCCCCCAGCCCCGCGGGCAGATAATGCAAAAGCCACGGGGGTGGGGACAGAGCGAGTGGATGCGCTGACCCCGTCAGGGCTGGGGATGAGCCTTCTTAAAGGAGGGGTTTGCATTTCTCGAATAAAGAGCGATGTTGAGCGTCTTTTCTCGGGTTTCGTAGCCATCTGTGTGTCTTCTTTGGAGAAACGTCTGTTCAGGTCTTCTGCCCGAACCAGGGCAAGTTTGCTGTGCGGAGCAGGGCACCGAAGCCCGTGCTCCGTGACGACCTGGAGGAGCAGGGTAGGGAGGGACGCAGGAGGGGGCTCAGGGCGGAGGGGGCACGCGCGCACCTATGGCCGATTCATACTCATGTATGGCAAGAGCCATCACAGTATTTAAAGTAACTATCCTCCAATTAAAATAAATAACTTAAAAAAAAGAGGGGTTTGCAGACTGAGGGGAAAGGCAGAGAGGAAGCTTCCTGACCAAATGGGGAAGCCAGATACAGCCTGACTGCTCCCCTAAACCCCCCAACAATCAGGTCAGTATTACAGAGGGGAAGTGGGGAGGGGGTGGCAGTGGGGCCGGAATGTCAAGCCAAGGTGTTGATTGATGGGTGGGCAACGAGAGCCCTGGCGCGGGTCCTCGGTGAGGAGTGGCTGGGGGTGGAACTGAAGGAAGCCCTTCTGGCTGTCCTGGGTGGGATGCCAGGAGGTGTCCTGGGCAGGCTCGATGAAGAACCCTCGGGCGCTGCTGAGAGCTCTGAAGAGAAGGGGATTATCTGACCAGTGTTTGTGGACTGAAATACTGATGTTCCCATGCAAGGACAGTGAGGGATCACTGGGGCCCTGGGCAAAAGAGGGGCCCCTGCAGGGATCAGCCTGTGACTTGTGGGCCTGTTGGAGGCGCAGGATGGCACGGGGCGGGATCCCCATCCCAGACCCTTCCAGCTCTGAAGCCAAGCCAGATAATTCACAAAGGACTTAGTGGTCCTTGGTAGAAGGGGCCAGAAGGGGGCGTTTCTGAGAGGGCAGAGGTTGCAGGCTGGAGGGGATGCTTACATGGGAAGCGGGTACGTCTGCTGGGCGATGGGAGCCGTGGGACGGGGTGAGTCTGAGTAAGAGGGTTCAGGCTCACAGCTGCTCAGAGCGGAGACACACCCAGGTGCCTGACCCCAGCGGCCTGCCTGAGGGGGCCCACATTAGGAGACGGCAGAGCCTGGCTGCTCCTGGGTAGCTGAGGTCGAGGCCTGCAGTTGGGCAAGGGGGAAGGCCTGAGTCGGGCTGGGGGGGGGGTGCCTCTGCCCCCAAGGTGCACGCACCCAGGAAGACCTGGTAACTTCTGATGGGCTCCTTCAGTTGCTGAGCGCACCGTCCAGTCAGAAGGCAGGGTGGCCACGTGCAGCTCAGAACTAACCCGAGGCCCTGGGGGGACTCTTGTCTGGGCATCCCTTTACCAAAATTAGTTTCGACCTCCTACTATGCGGCAGATATGGGACATATGCCAGGAGGCCCACCTTCCTGAGGACCATAGAATCCAGCACCCTCACGTCACCAGCTGGGGCCCAGAATGGGGGGAAAGTACCGCACCCCACCAAGGCTGGGCGGGTCATCACAGGTGCAGGGGAGAGAGAAAACCAGGCAAAGGTGGTGACTGCCGGGAGACAGGGGACAGCGGGCCCTGAGTGCGCTCCTTCTGTGCGCTGAGCGCTGTTCCGGCGGCACTTTTCATGTATTAGAATGAGGTCATTATACCCTCCCCATCACCCTGCCCCTTTACAGATGAAGAACCGAGCCGCAGAAACGGTCAAGTATTTGCCCTTGGTCTCATAGCGCCTAAGAGCACAGAGCCAGGAGAGGAGCTTGCGCGGGTGTGTGTGGGTGAGTTGGGTCGTGGCAAGGCGGTAAGAGCAGGGAGGGATGCTGTCCCCTGCCTGGTGGGTGAGGAGGCCCAAGTTCTAATCCCAGTCATGCTTCTGTGGGACCTGGGACCTCATTTTCCTCATTTACCTGATCTGTGAACAAAGTGATCTCTCACCCTAGACATCAGGATGACTTGATGTGAGGCAATGTACGGAAAACATTAGCACAGTCTCTGGTACAAGGCGAGTGCTCAAGAAATCAAATGCCCTCTTAAAAAAAATAAAAAATCCCCCCCAGGCCTGGCAGAGCCACACTCAGGGCTCCCATCCCTGGATGGGGGCCTGTGATGCTGGGTCAGAGCGCGAGGTTGGTGCAACAGGAGCCTCCGGGTGCCCAAGGGTTTAAAATAGCTGAAGTGGTCACAGCTGCTGGTGGATTCAGGGCCGGAGGTGTCACCCATCACGGCTGCTCCCCGGGGCCAGGAAGAGCCTCGGGGCACCTCCTTGTGCCTGTTGGGGAAGGCCAGCAAAGGGCAGGCTTAGCTGGGGCCAGTTCTGGCTCCAACCTGCACCCCACACCCCCGACTCAGTCTGGCTCCTGCCACGCAAGTGGCCGGAGAGGCTGGGCTGGGAGAAGCCCACGTGAGCTGCTCCCTGCTGGGACCCTACACGGGGGGCGATCTGTGCCAGGCCTCGAGAGGAGCTGGGAGATGACCCAGATATCTCACAGGCCTGCCTTGTCCTCAGGTTCACTTAGGGCATCACACGGGAGAATTTAGAAAGAAACACATAAGTATTTCTTATTATACGCTGCAGTCAAATATTTTTTTGACTGTGCCTTGCCACTTTGAGGATCTTAGTTTCCCAACCAGGGACTGAACTGGTGCCTCTGCACTGGAAGCTCGCAGTAACCTCTGGACTGCCAGGGAACTCCCCTACCTGATCATTTTGGAAAAAGTTTTATAAAAGGTCCCCCATGACCCCAGGACAGGGATGACCACTGTGAACATGTTGGGGGTGATCTCACAGGGCCCACACGGAGGCAGTGCGGTGCTGCTGTGCGCTGCCACCCTTGCTGAGACCTCAGGCTGTGCCAGGAGCTTCTCTAAGGGCTTGACACCTCTTAGCTCATTTATCCTCGAGACAACCCTGTGAGCTGGGAGCTAATAATACCCCTAATTTGCACAGAGGCACCAATCAGCCTGAGGGCGAAAACATGCGTGGCTTTTGGACTTGGCAGACCTGGGGTCAAGTCCAGTTCAGCGCCTCAGTGGCTAGGGGACCTCTCTGGGCCTCGGTTTCTTCCTCTGTACGGGAGCTACTAGCAGTACCCAGCCCACAGGGTTGTACGGAACAACCAGCTGATCCCGAGCAAAATGTTTAGCACATCAGGACCCAAGACTCAAGTTTTAGTAGATGGTAATTATTTTCTACGCCTGTATATAGTTAAGTTTTTATAAAAACTGGCTTCGAACTGTACGTGTTATTTAATTACACACTCTTAAAACCTCTGCAGCGTCCCAGGCATGCATTACCGTTGCAGCAAACACAGGAGTGTGACTTTTCTTAAATAAAAAGGAAACTTGTCTGATTTTGTTTAGTCACTAAGTTTTCTGACTCTTTTTCAACTCCATGGACTGCAGTCTGCTCAGCTCTCTCAGTCGATGGGATTTCCCAGGCAAGAATGTTGGAGTGGGTTGCCATTTCCTTCATCACAGAATTTCCCAGACTCAGGGATCTAATGCATTGCATCAAGCCGACATGTCCTCCATTGCAGGTGGAATTCTTACCACTGAGCCCCCTGGGAAGCCCTTCTTTTCTAATAAACAAGGAAAACAAGGAAATAATGAGCAGCCTCGGCAAACGACATGAACAGGCCTGGAGAGTTAAGCAATCTTGGTTATTTTCTGGGCTTCTCTGGTGGGCTACAGTCCATGGGGTCACAGAGAGCTGGACTCGACAGCAATAATAACAACAGCAGCAGCTAAAACAGCAGTAACAGCAGCTGACAAACAATTGCAGCTGGACTTGCCCTTCACAAAGACAACGACTCTCTGACCCCATTGAATTACACTCTGCACCTGGCACTCTTCACCCCTGCAGTCCCTCACAGCATTCTTCATTTCAGAAAGAAGGTCATGGGCTGATAACTTCAGAAAGACCAACCCCAGTTAACCGAGTTACCTGAGGCCTGCTGTGGCTGGTTTGAAGTTCTGCAAAAGGAAAAAAAAAAAGCAAGACCTTCATGAGGATATGAAGTCTCCCCTATCCCCCAGGGAGGAGGGCACACTTCTTGAGGCGCTAGCAAGCTGGTGTCCCCTTTGCCTGGCAAAGAATAAAACTACTCTTCCTTTTTAACTTTCCCTCCAATCTGTCTCCTTTTTTCTTTTCAGCATCGGTGAACAGGGAACCAAGATTTTGGCATCAATCCCTGTTCACATTGTCTAGGACTTCATAGTTTGCAAATCAAAGCAGGGTTCTAATAAGCTGAGGAGACTCAGAGAAGATAAGGATGGGTGCAAGGTGTCCCAGCCAGACTGCAGATGGGGACCCAGGTAGGGGGCAGCGGGCATGATTCAGTGAAGCCCTGTATGCCAGGCTGTCCCGGGTACCAGGTGGTCCGAGAGCTGATAGAGCAGCCACCGTACAGCTGTGGCCTCGAGGGAAGGGAGAGCAGGGGCGGGGTGCCCTGTGATCACCTTCAGGGCCCCCTGAAGCCACCCAAGCAGATGGCTGTGTCTAAAATCCTTAAATACGGAAGCTCTGGAGGGGCCACGGAGCAGGGCCCCGGGGGCCCAGAGGAGGGGACGCAGGCTGCCATGCAGACCAGGGGCGTGGAGCTGGGGCGCGGAGGGCTGCGCTGAGCGTAGGTAGGGGAAGACGGACAAGGCTGCTGGGGACAGAGGCACGCACGCACGGAAGGGCCCGGTGAGCTCCATCCGCCCAGGCTGGGGGGGCCAGGCTGACCCGCCACGGCCATGGCACACCAGGCCTTATCTTATGTCACGTAAAGGACTTTCGACTTTATCTCAAGGTCACGGGAAAGCTGGGGAAGGACCTTGAAACGTGGCAATGACCGGATGCGTGCTTCAGGAAAATCACCATGGCTGCCGCGTGAGCCGAAGTCCTGACGGGAGGCCAGCCAGAGCAGCGTGGTGCTGGGCCTGGGCCACCACAGAGAGCGGGCAAGGGCCCTGGGACACGGCGACGACGTGGTGGATGCTTTGGGAAGAACACTCTGCCTGCCACGCAGGGCTGAATCCAACAGGAGTTCTGACAAGAGGCCACAGTGGTGAGGCGACGGGGCCGGGTCATCGTCCCCGAGGCAGCTTCTCTGGCCAGGGACCTCCTCCACCCTCACCTCTGTCCCAGCCCTTGCTCTTGCTGGATATTTCGTTTAGGGGGAGAACAGGGCTGGGGCTTCCCTGGTGGATCAGGTGGTCAAGAATCTGCCTGCAGTGCAGGAAATCCAGGTTCGGTTCCTGAGTTAGAAAGCTCCCCTGGAGAAGGGAATGGCTACCCACTCCACCATTCTGGCCTGGAAAGCTCCATGGACAGAGGAGCCTGGCGGGCTGCAGTCCGTGGGGTCACACAGACTCAGACGGGACTGAGCAGCTGACACAGCTCCAGTTCCAGGGCTGGGGTGTCGCACGGTCATGTCCATGCCAGCGGCTGGAGCAAGGCTGTCCTGCAGCCGCTAATTCCGTGCTGCTGCTGCTGCTAATGCCATAGGCATTCAGAATGAGGGGCCCGTGTCCGGCTGTACGCACCCTTCAAAGCCTTCCGGGGCCACTGTCACCTACAGACATTTATTTTAAGGACTTGCTTCATGCCATTGTTGGGGCTGGCTATTCTGAAGTTTGTCGAGTGGGCAGGCTGGCTGGCAATTTGGGGAGAGTTGGTGCTGAAGTCTTGAGTCTGAAATCTGCAGGCTGGAAATTCAGGCAGGGTCTCCATGATGTATTACCCTTTTTTGATTAATGTATTTATTTGGCTGCGTTGGGTCTGAGTTGCTGTGGCCTGTGGCTGCTTTCATTCTCGAGCACAGGCTTCTCTCCAGCTGTGGTCTGGGCTCAGCAGTGTGGAGGGAGGGCTTAGAAGCCCCGTGGCATGTGAGCCCTCCCAGGGCTCAGACCCGTGTGCCCGGCACTGGGAGGCGGACTCTGAATCATGGAACCTCCAGGAAATCCGCCCCCCCCCACAACCTTTAAAGATGTTTATTTGGCTTCACTGGATCTTAGTTGCAGTGTGAGGAATCTTCAGCTGTCGTCTGTGGGATCTAGTTCCCAGACCAGGGGTTGTACCCGGGGCCCCAAGAGTTTCTTCTTCTTCCGGAAAGCTCAGTCTTTGCTCATCAGGCCTTCAGCTGGTTGGATGAAGCCCATCCACAGTATGACGTGGTGGTGAGGAGGGCAACCTGCTTTATACAGAAGCTATGGATTTAAACTCCCCCCCCCACAACCTTTAAAGATGTTTATTTGGCTTCACTGGATCTTAGTTGCAGTGTGAGGAATCTTCAGCTGTCGTCTGTGGGATCTAGTTCCCAGACCAGGGGTTGTACCCGGGGCCCCAAGAGTTTCTTCTTCTTCCGGAAAGCTCAGTCTTTGCTCATCAGGCCTTCAGCTGGTTGGATGAAGCCCATCCACAGTATGACGTGGTGGTGAGGAGGGCAACCTGCTTTATACAGAAGCTTGGATTTAAACATTAACCATATCTAAAAGACCTTCACAGCAACAACTGGTCTGTGTCTGACTAGACAGCCGGGGAGCCAGACCCGAGCCACACTGACTGTAAAATTAACTTCCATTAACCATGCCAGAAGGCTCCCCAGCTGGCACCATGGTAAGGAACCCGCCTGCCAGTGCAGGAGACGTAAGCGACCTGGGTTCAGCCCTGGGTCGGCAGGATCCCCTGGAGCAGGAAAGGGCAGCCCACGCCAGGAGAATCCCATGGACAGAGGAGCCTGGTGGGCTACAGTCCCTGAGGTCGCAAAGGGTCAGACACGACTGAAGTGACTTAGCACGCACGCCCGCAAGCACGCCAAAAAGCGGCTAAGGCTCTGAGGCCGAGGTCACCATCCCAGTTATGGGTCATGTCCGTCTGGCCAGGCATTCTTGCCACAACCCCAGAGGCAGTGTCCCTTTACATTTCAAAGGGCGAAATGACTTGCCCGTGGTCCTGTCCCTAAGCGCTGAGATTCAAACCCAGCTCAGCGGGAGGAAGGAACCTGGCCTCTTACCCCTTCCAAGCCTCTATAGCAAAGCTAGAAATGTAGACCCCGAGGAAGACGTGATGGGTCGAATCTCTGAAGAGCTGCCAAGGGCCAGAGGAGGCTGACTGGCCTGTGCAGACCTGTGCTGTCCAGCGTGGCAGGTGGCTGCTGACATCCAGGGCCACTGAGCCCTTGAAATCTGGCTAGTCCAAATTGAGATGCTCTGTGAATGTAACACACACAGATTTCAAACAGTTTGTAAGAAAAAGAAAAGGTAATTGAACACATATTGACTACATGTTGAAATGATAATATTTTGGGTGTACTGGGTTACATAAAGTATTATCCAAATTAATTCCCCCATCACTTTTGAAATAGGGCCACTAGAGAATTTAGAAGTGCACGAGGCACGAACTTGTGAGCTGCATTATATCTCTACTGGAAGTGCTGGTCCAGACGCTTCTCAAGTGTTAGGCAGGAACTGCTGGTACCTTGTCTGTGACATCGCTCCTGGTGCCTGGGCACAGTAGGTGCATATTTGGTGAGGAGAGTGGGATTGCTCTGGAGTTCCCGAGGGCATCAGTGGAGTGTGAGTTAAGATGCTGACGAGAAAAGGTGGAGGCTGGAAGAGGTGGTGCCCACGAGGTGACGCCAGATCCCCACTTTAGAAGCAGGAAGGAGGGAGGTGTTTTGTTTTTTCTTCCTCACCTAGCCTGTAAGAAGCTGACCCGGCAAGGATGCCTCCTGCCTCGGCCCAGCCTCACTCAGCTCCTTTCTCTAGCTTTTGGGACCCTATCTCCCACAGAGGGTTGGGGTCAGGGTTCAGGGATTCGGTGTGAATCCTTAGGGGGGGCCCTCTCCCTGGACAGAGGGGCAACTGAGGCTGGAACCCACATCTGCCTGCGTCTCCTGCATTGCAGGCAAATTCTTTACCCACTGAGCCACCTGGGAACCGGGAAAGGGGAGTGAGGCTGAAAGAGCGGCAGTGACCTGCCCACACCTGTTGAGAGCTGAGCAGGTCCCTCGAGCTTCACCCTTTCATGGGTCTTCTGGTCATGATGCCTTGGTCCTGTGGCCCTTGGATGTTGATTCGCTCTGGCGAGCACTTATTAATAACCACTGAGATGAACAGTCACTGAGTGGGCGCCACGCACAGGGCTGGGCAGGAGAAGGTGCACGCACACACAGCCTCTATAAGATCAGGCGTTTCTGACCACCTGGACCCAGGCGCTGTAATCATCCCTGCTCCACCTCATGAGCGGGTTAATGCCCTGTCTCTAGACGCAGTCCTCTCGGATTCAAGCCTCAGCTCTGACACCTGCTGGCTTTTGAGATCTTGGAAAAGTCATTTTGCTTGAGTCTTGACCTTCTCGTCTGTGAAATGGGATAACCACAATCGCTACTTCCCAGGCTGCCATGAGATTTAAATGAAATGATATATATATAGGGCTAAGAAAAAGTAGAAAGTGTTGGATTCATCTTGCTATGATTTAAAAAATTTTTTTAATGTATTTATTTGTTTAATTGACTGTGTTGGGTCTTACTTAGTTGGCATGTGGGATCCAGTTCCCTGAGCAGGGAGGGAACCCCGGCCCCTGCACTGGGGGCACAGGAGTCTTAACCACTGGGTCACCAGGGAAGTAAGCCACTTGCCTGCGGCTTTAACGGGCGTCTCACAGGCCCCTGCTGAGCAGGCTGCAGCAGAGGTGTGAGCTAAGCACCAGAATGGGGATGCGCAGGCGGCCTAACGCCTGGTGAGGGGACCCTGGGAAGCTCATCCTGTGGCAGGAATTCAGCACAAGTTGTTTGCCTGAGAGGCAGTCCCAGGAAACACCAGGAGGAGAGTGAGAAATGAATGCATAAGCTTTAAGGAGTTAGCAAGGAGAGGCGCACACTGATTTACCTTGGCAGGCTGCTGCAGCTCGTGGAGCAGCGACACCGAGTGGACGTGATGAGCTTGAGCAAACTCTGGGAAGCGGTGAGGGCTGGGGAAGCCTGGCGAGCCGCAGCCCATGGGGCCGCAGAGAGTCGGACTCGACGGAGCGGCTGAAAAACAACTCAAAGTTATTCCAGCGAGGGGTGAGGAGGGAGCTGGGGTGTTCATCCTCCAGCCTCCAGCTAAATCACAGGTAGAGGGCTGTGTCTGGGTGGGGGCTGGGGTAGTTCCCAGCACGCCTGGTCTGTTGTCTGCTCATAAAGAAAACCTCCAGGCAGAGATAAAGTGCCTTTAGGAGTCTGACTGGTATGTACAGCCTCTGCTTCAACAGATAAAGGAAAAGTTAATTCAAGCTAAGGAAAGAAGGGAAGTCTTCCTGGAAGAGGTGGCCTTTGGGCTCACCTGTGAAGGTTGGGTAGGAGTTTGACAAGCAGAGGTGGGGGAGGGGCCTTTCTGTCAGGAGGCCGAGCACAGCCAAGAAAGGGGAAGGTGGAAGCTCTGGGTCACCTGTGGGGGGATGTTTCGGGGACGAGGCCAGGAAGACCGTCCGGGGCTGAGCTATGGAGGCCTCGAGTGCCAGCGCAGAGAGGATTCTGGCTGGATTCTCTGGCAGCGGGGAGCCATGGAAAGCAGAGCTCTCTGCTGCAGGTGGTGGTAGGTGGGAGGGGCTCCCGGGAGCAGGTGGGAGGCTGTGCTCCACGTGGCAAGGGACGAGCGTCTAGGTGGGACAGACAGTGGAGCTGACCTCAGGGGGAGGTTGGAGGGAGAAAGACTTTTCGAGGTGAGTTCTAGAAGCCGTGGGGCTTGGGGATCTTTCTGTCCCTCTCCTGGGTAGAAATCTCAGGCGCGCGCCTTTCTGAGCGTCTGTGAACGGCTGTGCCATATGCCCAGCTTCCAGCAGGGGCGCCAAGCACACAAAACCCGCAGCCTCTGAGCGCTTCTGAGGCCGTTCCTGGAGGGGTTCTGTCTTCAGGGGGAGCTGGCCGTGGTGCAGCGGGAGAGCCCAGGAGTCGGCCGCCTGGCTTGGACCCTGTGCTGCTTTGCCTGTGTCTTGACCTTTCCATGTTGCCACCTGAAAATGCAGACGATTGAAAACATCTTCATCACATGTTTGTCATAAGGATGAGAGGAGATAAGTCACCTAAAGCCCCTGGCCCAGGGTCGCTGCGGCTGCCACTGGTGGGCGGGACTGGACAGGGCATTGCCCAGGAGGGCTGAGGCCCGGAGGACCGTCGTCCATAGGAGGCGGCTGAGCATCCAGAGACCCGGGCTTTGCTGAGGGGCCCAGTCCCTCCGGACAGCCTGGGGACCTCCGACAGCCACTGGGTCAGTGGGGTGGGTGGCCTGATTTTAATTTCCATAGTTTTTGTTACATGAATGTCAGCGTGAGCTTTTGGTGCCCTTGAGGGTAGCTTTTCTGAGTAGAAAAAAGTCTTCGGACTTTCTTTTAAAAAATTATTAGTTTATGATGTTCAATTTATTATACTTATAAATCCAACCCTCTCATGTTTGGCCTTTGAGTTAGGTTAAAAAGCTTCTTTTATGAATATAGCAACTTTAAAAATAATTTTAAGGGGACATTAGATGAGTGTTTATAATTAATTATGAAAATAATTAATGGTTAATTAAATATGCTATCTAATAATTACATTTATAAATAGGGTGAATTTAAATTCTTATAGCTATTCTAGTACTGTTGACAAATTTAGTAAGGTTTTGACTTGAAAATCAGAAGTCTAAATCAATCAATGATTCATTATGCATGTTAAATTAGAAACTTAAGCCTAATTTGTTATTCCCATAGAGCATATTCTTTTAAATATTACAAATATTTAAGATTTCAAGCATGCACCTCTTTTTAACAAAATCTTGGACATTATCTCTCTTTATTTTATTTGATTTCATTATGAGTCTTTTAAAATTTTTTGCCTCTAAGATTGGAAAGCAATGTAGCATTACAATTATATTCACATATGGCCATGATTTTTGTTTCCTTAGGAACTTGAGCAATTTAACATGAGGTTAAATGAAGTTTCTAAGAGAGTTCGGATGCCCTTGCCATGTCTAATATACTCTGGCACCCATTATTTCTTTTAAAAAATATTTTTTTATTTTTATTTACTTATTTGGCTGAGCTGGGTCTTAGCTGCGGCATGAGGGATCTTTCAAGCTGGGGCATGTGGGCTCCAGTTCCCTAAGCAGGAATCGAACCTGGGCCTCCCTCACTCGAGCACACAGTCTTAACCCCTGGCCACCAGGGAAGCTCCAGCACCCGTAATTTCTTAACACAAATATGTAACGACTATGGTTTTGATTCTGTTTTTGGGGTTTTGTTTTTTTAAACCCAATTCTTATCATGCTTAAGGGATGTGGGCTCATACGTCGAGGATTTTGCCACCCCGAGCAAATTGTGGGGTTGACGTCCCAAACCATTCTGGGGTAGTCATCTCCTCTAAGATTCCCTCATGTCCACAGAAACCTCAGGCTCAGACATACGCTTTTGCCGGTGGCCTTGCTGGGACGTGAGTCCACTTATAACCTCTTGAGCAAGCTTTCCCATCATCTAAAGCGTGAGTGGCTATGTAGCCTGGCTCCTGTGGGTTCACTTTCTGTAATTCCCATTTCTCAAGTCAGATCTGAGTTGCAGTGTTTGGGTTTGGGTTCAGCTGATGAGTTTCCTGCTTGATTCTGTTCTGAACTTTGTTCACAGATCTTCTTGGGGGCCACCCTGTTGCGGGTGTTGCTGAGTCCCTGCTGTAGCCTGGCTCCTGGGGAGAATGCCGAGGCTGTGCCTATTCCCATGCGGGCCCTGTCCCCGCGCTGGCCCTGTCCCCGCTGGCCGTGTCCCCACGCTGGTCCTGTCCGCACGCTGGCCCTGTCCCCGCTGGTCCTGTCCCCACGCTGGTCCTGTCCCCACGCTGGCCCTGTCCCCGCTGGTCCTGTCCCCACGCTGGCCCTGTCCCCGCTGGCCCTGTCCCCGCTGGTCCTGTCCCCACGCTGGTCCTGTCCGCACGCTGGCCCTGTCCCCGCTGGTCCTGTCCGCACGCTGGCCCTGTCCCCGCTGGCCCTGTCCCCGCTGGTCCTGTCCCCGTGCTGCCCTGTCCCCGCGCTGGCCCTGTCCCCGCGCTGGCCCTGTCCCCGCTGGTCCTGTCCCCGCGCTGGTCCTGTCCCCATGCTGGTCCTGTCCCCACGCTGGCCCTGTCCCCGCTGGTCCTGTCCCCATGCTGGTCCTGTCCCCGCTGGTCCTGTCCCCGAGCTGGTCCTGTCCCCGCGCTGGTCCTGTCCCC
>SJYC01143018.1:0-17970 GCA_006408675.1 Madoqua kirkii
CCCCCCCCCCCCCACCCCTCACCCCCCTACACACACCCCTGCTGGCTTGGCCCGATGAGACAGCTCAAGATCCAAGGTCCAGAAGCGTCAGGGTGGTGCCTCATGGGGTGCGGAACAGCTTTCCCAGGGCCATCCGACCTGGGGTGGGAGCTTGGACTCCTGCGTCAGTCTGGGTTTGAACCTTGGACTTGGGGATTTCAGGGCTGAGCTTTCCACCTCCAGCTCTCCCAGCCTCCGTGGAGTTCGGGCTGCTGCCTGTGTCCCAGACGAGCAAACTGGGGCTCCGGGTCTGCATTAGGCTCCTGTGGCAGCGGTAGTCTCGCTGGGCTAAATTTAACCTGTCGACAAGGCTGCATCAGGAGGCTCTGGGGAGCATCTCTTTCCTTGCCTTGTCCAGCTTCTCACGGCCGCTCACTTGTGCTGGCTCATAGCCTCCTTCCTTCAGCTCCAAAGCCGGCAATGATGTGTCTTTTAGTTGCGGCCTGATGGATTTCACTCCCTGACTAGGGATCGAACCCGGGCCCCCTGCAGTGGGAGCGTGGAGTCTTAGCCGCGGGACCACCAGGAAGTCCCAGCAATGCTATGTCTTTCTGACCCTTCGTCTGTAGTCACGTCTCCCTCTGACCACAGCCTGGAAGAGTTCTCCACTTTTAACTGCTGATTTGGTCAGACTGTGTGTGTGTGTGTGTGTGTTAGTGGTTCAGTCGTGTCTGACTCTTTGTGACCCCACGGCCTATAGCCCACCAGACTCCTCTGTCCATGGGGTTTTCCAGGCGAGAGTACTGGCATCAGCGTCCATTTCCTTCTCCAGGGGATCTTCCCGACCCAGGGACTGAGCCTAGGTCTTCTGTGTCGCAGGCAGACTTTTTACCGTCTGAGCCACTTGGAAAGCCCCCTTAGATAACCCAGGGTAATCTCATCATCTCTAGTTTTCGCCATCCTGGTAGGTTCGGGGGATTAGGATGCAGGTGTGTTTGAGGAATGTTATTTTGCCTCCCACAAAGAGGGCGATCTGTGTGATCTGCCCAAAGCCCCGCACCCAGAAGCGGCAGTGCCAGGACCTGAACCCAAACCCCAGGCTCCAAGGCCCCGTCCCAGTGGCCTCTCGTCCTTCAGCTGCCTAGCTTCTAACTCCTCTTGACTCAATGAAGTTTGTTCGAAGGTTTCAGGGAACTTCTTTCTTCTTTAATTTTTTTAAAGAATTTTTTTTAAGTGTGGGCCACTTTTAAGTCTTTATTAAAGAGGCGTGTGAGATCTCCGCTCCCGAGCATGGATGAAACTTGCACCCCCGACCCTGGGAGGCAAAGGCTCAGCCACGGGCTCACCAGGGAAGCCCGGGGACTTCTAAATGGATGAGTCACTAGAGAAATGCGACATCTCGGAAGGTAGTTGCTCGGTGGACAGACCAGTGGAGGACAGAGTGGAAGACGAGGCGGGAGGGTGAGACGGCGAGCGTCACCATTGCCCGTGGAAAGCTGAGCTTTCTACCCAGGCTGCCGGAGAGACAGGAACTTGCTTGCGGGCCACGTGGCCCCTTCCAGGTGGGGCTGGGGAGACTAGCCTGGGCCCTCTGCTGAGGTCTCTTGAGCTGCATGCTCACGTAACAGCTTCTGGGGCTTCACCCTAGATTTGCATTGGAGGTAACGCCTTGAGGTCTTTATCTAACAAAACGGAGGAGAGGAGTGTGGAGGGAGCTGGGGAAGAGTCCTCGTACCGCTTCCTGCTCGCCTGCAGTCCACCGTGGCAACAAGCGGCTTATGAGGACCTATAAAAGCAGTCATTGCGTTTACTGTGGAGATAGTATTGCTACTGCTTATAGTTGTCAGGATAGTTTCCTGCAGTTACAAGTTGTAGAAAACCCAACTCCACTAATAGAGGGAGTTTATTGGCTTGCGGTACTGAAAAGCCAGAGGCAGGCTCACCGCCAGGTGCAGCTTAACCCAGCAGCTCACAAGCGCTCAATACAGCCTCAGTGTTAGCTCCACGCTCGGTCAGACTCTGCCCTTCTGTTCCTAAGATGGCTTAAGAAGTTTCTGGGACTCCTGTTTCTGGATTCAAACGCAGCAGCAAAAAGGAAAGTTGCCTAGTGGCTCAAAAAAGTACTGGAAGGGGATCTTGTTGGCCTTGATCGGCCTGCCTCGGGCCATCTGTCCACCTCCCAATCAATACTGTGGCCAGGAGAATTAGACATGCTAAGTGGCTTTGGTTAATTAGCACTTGCCTCTGAAGCTGAGGGTGGAGTTTAATAATGCCTCCCACAGCAGCAAGTTGGCAAATTCAGGGTCCCATTAGGAAGGGAGATTGAACGTGGAGAAGTCGATGGCATCACCCTCCTTCTCCTCATGCCCTCCTTGTAAAGACATACGGCTTTGTGGTATGTGACAATCTGAGCAATGGGCATGTTTGTGCGAACAGAAAGTATGGTGTGTGTGTGTGTGTGTGTGTAGGGGTGTTCAGATGGAAAAGAAGTTGGGGAAAGAGGAGATGAAGGTCAAACAGTGTGAAGCTGGGAGAAGCAGCACATAGGTCAACGTCACAGCTCATGCTTCATCTCAGCTGCTCTGAGCCTTAGTTTTCTCATCTCTAAAATGGGCATACTAACTCCAGCATCATGAAATCAAATGAGAGGAGGTTTCTAAAAGCTTGTGTGAATAGGAAGAGATGGCCATCCAGTCTTTCAACCATCATTTATTAAGCACCGACCACGTGCCAGGCCTCGTGCTGGAGGTCTAATGATGGGCAGGGCAGAGGTGGTCCCTGACCCAAAGGCCCAGAGGTTCCCACGTACACAAGCTGTTGTTACGATTGTTAAAAGATTCGGATGCCAGCGGGGCCTCCCCAGCCAGCCGTGGGGTGGGGGTGATGTCCTCAACGCCACACATTTGTGGGGCTGGGACTTGACCCCCAAGCCTCCACTTCTCTCTGTTGAGGCCTGTGGCCTCTCCCTTGCCCACATGGGAGCCGCCTCCTGGCTAATGAAACAGACTTCCTCCTGGCGCACTCAGGAGCCGCGTTTGATGTTGCTCCTCCTGGTTCCAGGAGCCAACAGGCCCTTCCCAACTATTGCTGGTAATTGGGGTGGAAGATTAACCACAGCTCTGTGGCTCCACTTTCCCCGCCAGCAGCCCGGCGCTGCTGCTCAGACAGCATTGCAAAGCGTGGGGCCGAATAATGGCTTTTGCGTCCTGAATGAAGCCGCCCTGCTCTGTGTGTATCTGCGTCTGGGTGCATATGTGCATTTGGCGGTGTGTGGTGTGTGTGTGTGGCTGAGGACGGTCCACAAGTGTGGGGCGTATCCCTGGACAGGGGCAGGGCCCTCCCCATAGGAGACCTGGGTCCAGAGCTGGCTTCACTCTCCCTCAGCTGGATCCCTGAGGCCAATCCACGCTTCTCCAGTGGACCTCAGTTTCCCCGGCTGTGAGACAGGTCACCCCCGCCGTGATTTATTAATTGATCAAGTTTGGGGCACGCTTGGTCTTTGCTGCTGGGCTCGGACTGTCTCCAGGGGCCGCAGGTGGGGGCTGCTCCTCCTTGTGGTGCGTGGGCGTCTCCTGTTGCTTGGTGGGGCTCAGCGAGTGGCTGTGGCTCATGGGCTGAGTTGCTCCACGCATGCAAAGTCTTACTGGACCAGCGATGGAGCCCATGTCCCCTGTATCGGCAGGCGGATTCTCATCCACTGCACCACCATGGGAGTCCGCTGCCTTGATCCTTGGCTTCCTTATGAGATACTCATGAACAGCAAAGGAGACTGTGAGGATGAACCTGGACGGGGAAAGGGAAGGATGCCCCACAGACGCAGAACGGCCTGTGGCTAAAGTGAGAATGCCTCTGCTCATGTCCCGTCGCCCCTATCTGCTGGCTGCATGGCCTGACTTCACCTCTCTGGGCCTCAGTTTCCTCATCTGCAAAGTGGGGAGAATATTAGAAGCAACCAAAGCTCATCAGATCTAAGTCTCCATCGATTGTCCAACTCCGACCTTTTGCAAACCATGAATAAAGAGAAAGGCCGCCAACTAATCCAGGGCACAGGCTCAGTATCTCTTAGGCTTTATTTTATTCTTACCAAAGGAGCTCTTTCAGGCAGCGTTCTTTATTATCAGTCTTATACATACATTGAAGGAAAGTATAAGTGAAATGTATTAGTCAAGCTATTTCTCAAACATCCTCACCTTCAGAGTCTGACTTCTCAGAATCATTTTTCGACCTAGACTTCTGGGGACCACTTTTTCCCACTATGGTGTCCTCCGTGTGGGCAGGAATAAAGAGGGAGGGGTGAGCAGCATCTCTTAAAAGGGAGCTTGTCCTGCCCTGTACTTCTTCCAGCCCCCGACCCTCCTGCATTTGAGCCCAGACATGAGGCCTCCCTGACTCAGGGCAGGGGAGCCAGCCCTGGGGACCCAGGCAAATGCCGCAGAAACAGCCTCCCCCCCAACCCCCACCACTGTGCGCAGCAGGGAGTCAGGAGACTGCACAGCTTCCAGCCCTCGTTCCCTGGAGAGGAGCTCGGCAGGCAGGGGAAGGGGCCCAGGGGTTTGGGAATCTGAGGACGCGAGCCTGGAACCTAGGAAGCCGTGATGATGGGAGGGCTGCCTGGAAGCAGTCTGCATGCTCCAACCTCAGCTGGGGTCTGGAGCCCAGGAACCTCCCTGGGAAGGTGTGCAATGGTGCTGTGGGGTCACGACGAGGTGGCGGTGGGCCTGGGCAGCTGAGACTCCACAGCCGGAAACCAGGCAGGGATGCGGACCACTCAGAGCTGTCATGAGTCACGCGGCGTGACGCCCAGCTCCGACCCCGCGCGAATTCCAGCTGGCCTGGCTTCGGTCAGTGACACTGTGATGCTCTGTTTCAGGCACTAACCAGAACCGAAACGCCACCCAGAAGAGAGGGAGGTGTGCGGGGGGGGCAGGAGGGACCCCGGTCTGGAGGAGGTCAGCCTGCTTTGCTCAAGGCGGACGCGTCCTGGCTGGGATTAGTCTGAAGTGACTGACCTGTGCATTGGCTGGTCTAGATTTCCACCTCAGCAAACAGGCGCGGGACGCTGACTACGTTCAGGTGCAGCAGAGTAGCGCTGCGTTTGGTGCACACCTGCATTTACAGCCCGGCGTCTGCACCCATCGCACATTCAGATGCGAATGCCCACGTGCACTGATGTAAGAGGGGAAAAGGGGAGAAGAGCTTCAGTGCTCACAAAGTCCCCTTCTGGCGGGGCTGCCCTGGTCTGCACCAGGTGGCATTGGGTTTTGTAGTAACAGAGGTCAGAAAAGGCTTGTAACGGGGGTCAGCCGCGCAGTCGTGTCCAGCTCTTGGCGGCCCCCTGACAAAAGGCTCTCACAGTAGAGCAGAGGAAAGGGCGGAGCCCGGGAGCGGCGGGGCCAACTGAGGGCCGGCCCGCGTCCTTCCGTCCGCTGCTCTGCCCCCCGTCCTTGTCCTCCCCTTCACGGTCTGATCCGGCTGCCCCGGGTCCCTCTGCTACGTCTGTATTCTCTCCTGAGAAGGGAGGAAGGGGAGGGAGGGCGCAGGCTCCTTCCTTCCTCCATTTCTTTTGTCTTGTTAAGTTGCATTGGTTGGGGGGACCCCCTGGTGGTCCAGCGGGTAGGACTCTGCGTCCTCTGCAGGGGGCCCCGGGTTGATCCCTGGTTGGGGAGCTAAGAGCTCACAAGCTGCATGGCGTGCCCCCTCCCCGAAAAAAGTGCATAGCACGGACTCTGCCAGACCCTGCTCTGGGCCCTTTGAAGGCGCGAGTCATTCACTCATCACGATAAGCCTGTGGGAGCAGCAGTGCTCTTGCCCCCGCTTTGCAGATGAGGAAACCGAAGCTCAGAGAGGTGAAGCGACGTGCTCCAGGCGGCCAGCCCGTAGATATCCGGATGCCGCACAGGCACCGAGCCGCTGGTGGTCAGGACCATGAGGCCAGAGCCAGGTGGTTGGGCTGCGCGACTCCAGGAAAGGAGTGTGGGCCTTTGGAGCCTCCACGCTGCCTCCTCGGGGTTCCCACGAGCCACGGATGGAAGTGCTGTGTGAACTGCGGCGCCGGGCACCGCGAGGCGCGCTCAGCTCTCGTGACTCCTCCGTAAAGATGATAACAGCAGCCTTTACGCTGTGCCGGCCCCGCAGAAACACTTGACAAGCATTACGCCACTGATTCTCACCAACCCCACGAGGCAGGCGGCTGTGATCGCGTTTCACGGGTGAGGCGGGAGGCTGGAGAGGTCAAGGAGGTTGCCTCAGGTCCGGGGTGTGGAGTGGCCGTGCCGCAGGCACACCCGGTCAGGGTGACCCAGCGGTTGGCTGGCTCTCGCCCCGGGGCCGGCCGAGGGCTGAGGCCCTGGACGTGGCTCCGGGCAGCCGCTTGCGTTCACGCTCACGTCCAGTCGTGTCCTGCTCTGTGCTGCCCCGGACTGCAGCCCGCCAGGCTCCTCTGTCCGTGGGATTCTCCAGGCAAGGATACTGGAGTGGGCAGCCTGTTCCTTCTCCAGGGGATCCTCGTGACTCAGGGATAGAACCCCGGTCTCCTGCGCCGCAGGCAGACTCTTTACCATCTGAGTCAGCAGGGAAGCAGTTGAGTTCTTACCCGCCCCATGCGGGGAGGGGCTCGTTTAGCAGAGCTGACTGGTCTCCCGGAGCAGGGGGTCCAGGAGTTCCGAGGGCGGGGGAGACACCCGGGTCTGTCCTGGAGAAGCTTCTGTTCAGGCAGAATCGCTAGTCTGAGGGGGGCGTCCCGGGGCGTTCCTGGTGTGGCTGCAGAGACACAGGCCTGTCTCTTATACACATCTCCGCAGAAACAGCCTCCCCCCCAACCCCCACCACTGTGCGCAGCAGGGAGTCAGGAGACTGCACAGCTTCCAGCCCTCGTTCCCTGGAGAGGAGCTCGGCAGGCAGGGGAAGGGGCCCAGGGGTTTGGGAATCTGAGGACGCGAGCCTGGAACCTAGGAAGCCGTGATGATGGGAGGGCTGCCTGGAAGCAGTCTGCATGCTCCAACCTCAGCTGGGGTCTGGAGCCCAGGAACCTCCCTGGGAAGGTGTGCAATGGTGCTGTGGGGTCACGACGAGGTGGCGGTGGGCCTGGGCAGCTGAGACTCCACAGCCGGAAACCAGGCAGGGATGCGGACCACTCAGAGCTGTCATGAGTCACGCGGCGTGACGCCCAGCTCCGACCCCGCGCGAATTCCAGCTGGCCTGGCTTCGGTCAGTGACACTGTGATGCTCTGTTTCAGGCACTAACCAGAACCGAAACGCCACCCAGAAGAGAGGGAGGTGTGCGGGGGTTCCTCGTGACTCAGGGATAGAACCCCGGTCTCCTGCGCCGCAGGCAGACTCTTTACCATCTGAGTCAGCAGGGAAGCAGTTGAGTTCTTACCCGCCCCATGCGGGGAGGGGCTCGTTTAGCAGAGCTGACTGGTCTCCCGGAGCAGGGGGTCCAGGAGTTCCGAGGGCGGGGGAGACACCCGGGTCTGTCCTGGAGAAGCTTCTGTTCAGGCAGAATCGCTAGTCTGAGGGGGGCGTCCCGGGGCGTTCCTGGTGTGGCTGCAGAGACACAGGCCTGGCCTTGGAGCAGACCCCAGCCCAGTGAGGGGGCTTAGCAGCACCCTTGCTTCTCTGGAGGGGCGCTCAGACGCCCACAGGGTCCCCAGGAGGGGAGCAGGGAGAAGGCCTGTGGGAGGGAGAAGCCGGAGCAGGGGGCTGACCAGAGGCCAAGGCCGCGGCGGGTCTCTCCAGCCTCACCCCTGCCTGCATGCTGGGGCCTCGGCAACAAGCCCGTGGGTACCTGCCCGGTGGCCGGGAGACCGGTCACAAGGCCCCAGGAGAAGCCGCGGCACCGCGGGGGCTGTGACTCAGGAGCGGCCCTGCAGTGGCACACGGCCGCCCCACGTGGCCCTGGAGTGCTCCTTGCCCTCTAGGCCTCAGTGTCCCCACCTGCCAGTGAGGCCAGAGCCCTGGGCAGTCTCTGTCCCTCCGTGACTCAGTCCCCTCAGTCCCTAGACCCAGAGGAGCTTCAGTTTGGGAAGCAAGCAAGTAGCGAGTGAGTCGCTCAGTCGAGTCTGACGCTTTGCAACCAGATTCCCATGGGATTCTCCAGGCCAGAATACTGGAGGAGGCAACAGTATTGAAGGCAGGAGGAGAGGGGGCAACAGAGGAGGAGATGGTTGGTTGGCTCACCGACCCCATGGACATGGGCTTGAGCAAACTCCAGGAGTTGGTCATGGACAGGGAGGCCTGGCGTGCTGCAGTCCATGGTGTCGCAGAGAGTCAGACACGACTGAGCGGCTGGACTGAGCCATTCCCTCCTCCAGGGGCGCTTCCCAACCCAGTGATCAAACCAGGGTCTCCCGAATTGCAGGCGGATTCTTTATCAGCTGAGCCACCAGGGAAGCCCAAGAACACAGGAGTGGGCAGCCTATCCCTTCTCCAGCGGATCGTCCCAACCCAGGAACTGAGCCGGAGTCTCTTGCATTGCAGGCAGATCCTTTACCGGCCGAGCCGCCGGGGAGGCCCGCAGTTTGGGGAGCACGGCCCCGGAGCCCCCACTCTGGCGGAGCCCTAGGCTGCATGGCGGCTCCGGCCCCGCGGGCTGCGCCCTCCCGGGCGGGGAGCCTGGCAGTTTCCTGGTCTTCCTGCTGCTTCGACCAGCACCTCCTCCCCTCGCCCTTGCGGGCTGCCGGGACGGGGCGCTCAGCAGGGCCCAGCCGCCCCTCATGATAGCAGCTCCAGGGGTGCGTGTCCACCTGCTCACGGCATCTCCTCTGGGATGCACGCGCTCACGTTCACAGGGTTCCCGGTGCTGCGTTCAGGACCTGAGGAGTTATTTCCCCTTCCTCACCCTTAGAATTAGGGAGGCCTTTGCCCTTCCTGGCCTAAGGAGGGTCTCTGCCTGTGGCCTTAACGCCAGGCCCCCTCCAGGCCGTGTGCTCTGCAGAGCAGGCTGGCTGCGTCTCGCCTGTGTTCCTCACCCCAGATCTGGGCTCCATGCCTGGCGTGTACTGGGTGCTCAGCAGGTGACCGGAGCAAATGCATGGGGCGTCCTCGTCTGTGCAGTGGACTTGTCATGCTACTAACGTCTCCAGGCTGTTGGAAGGGGGAACGAGGAACTCCTGTGAGGGGCCTAGCATAGCTAGCGCCCGGCACACGGGACGCACCCGGCACACGGGAAGCGCCCTGCCCGGCACACGGGAAGCACTCGGCACACAGGAAGCACCCTGCCCGGCACACAGGAAGCGCTCGGCACACAGGAAGCACCCTGCCCGGCACACATGATGCGCCCGGCACACGGGACGCGCCCGGCACATGCCAACGGGGATTGTCATTGTGGCCCAGCTGGCCAGTTGTGTCCAGCTAATTGCGTCCCAATGGGCTGCAGCCAGACAGGCTCCTCTGTCTGTGGGATTGTCCAGGCAAGAATGCTGGCGAGGGTGGCCATTTCCTCCTCCGGGGGCCCCTCCAGGCCCAGGGATCACCCCCGGGTCTCCTGGACTGGCAGGCGGGTTCTTTCCGCTGAGCCGCTGTGACTCGGTGGTGCAATTGGGATCGCCTGGCTGTAAGCGATGTGGTCTCTCGCCTGTCACACTGCTGGGCCCTTTGGGGCTCAGTTCAGGCTCCTGCCCATGGCCTTTCAGAATGAGCCCAGGCCAGCATCTGATAAAGGAACCGGGAACCTCTGAGACTCAGCCTCCAGCTCCTGGGGGTTGGGGAACACCCAGACCGCAGTGCTGTCAGCCCGTGGCAGTGACTCGGAGGGCGGCCAGAAGTCCTGCGGGGTCCCGTCTCCTCTGCGGCGGGGAGGAAGCGGGAGCAGGGCTGAAGCAGGCCCAGTGTGGAAGGGGACCGGCCTTTGGGTCCTCCTCTGATTCCCTCTTAAGCATCTGCTGGGCCTCCGCCCGGGAGGGTGGGATGCAGGTGGGATGTGAGAAAACGCTCCTTACATGGAGTCTGAAGTCAGACTTACGGCGAGTGTGGAGGAGCGCCTCCATCCCCTTGAGCCTCGGTTTCCTCAAACTGCAGGATGGCCGAAGGCACAGGTGAGCACGGAGCACAGCCTCACACGGTCACGCCGCCTGGCACAGCGTTCAGAAGGCAGTGCCCACCGTCCTCACTGAACTACAGGACATGACCTCGACCCTTCAGGATCTCACATTCCAGCTGGAGAGACAGGACCGGCAAGAAGCAAGCTGAGCCTCCATAGTTCCCGCCGTGGCGAGGATGCCAAGTGCTGTGCAAGCAGGAAGGATTAAGATGGAAGCTCACGTGGGCTGGAGTGATCCAGGAGGGCTTTCTGGTGGAAGGGGTTCCTCGGCCAGACCCAGAGGAGGAAAAGGCTGTGGACAGATGGACGCAAGAAGGAGGGCATTTGGGCGGGGGGTGAGGTGCAGGGAAGTGGGCTGGGAGGGTGAAACCCATGCAGTGATAGAGGTGGCAGTGTGGTGGTCTGAGGCCACCGTGGGCACTTCAGGGGTGCAATAAGACCAGGGTGGGGCAGGTGAGGGTGCTGAGTGGGCCTCATTTAAGGGAGGTTCATCTCTTCTGCGTCCAGAAGGGCTGGAGGTTAGTGCTGGTGGGTCAAGGGAGAGGAGGGAGCGCAGCTGCCTGTCGCCCTCAGGGCCGGCCCAAGCCTCCCTGCCTGACCCCCAGGGCCCTTGCCACCTGGCTTCTCCCCGCCTCTCGAATCCACGCACCCCACCAGACCCTCCAGCCAACCTGACCTGTGCCTCGGCCCTAGATGTCCTTCTGGCCTTTGCTCCACTGACCTGCCTGGAGTGCCCTTTCCCTCCCACCCACCTGGCAAAACCCTGCTAATCCCATAAGACTTAAAAGTCACCTCCTCTTTGAAGTCTTCCTTGATCTGCCCAAGAGGGATGGACTCCTTTCTCCTCGGTGTCCCACAGCACACCCTACCTTCAGCCACCATTGCAAATGCATTTGGCTATGCCAAAAACTGGCCGTGTGACTGTGGCAAGTTATTAAACGTCTCTGTTTTCAGTTTCCTCACTTGTAAAATATGGGTAATAATAGTACCACTTTGAATGGGCTAACACCTGCAAAGCATTGAGAACAGTGTCTGGCACTTAATAAGTAGTAAGTGTTACCCTTATTAAAATAATTACTGTTACCTCATGGGGCTATTATGAGAATTAGATGAGCTAATGCGCTCTCAGCGCTTAGGCCGTGCTGGGCGCACAGTGAGCCCTCAACAAGCTGGGCTGATCATCCCCTCTGTCACCTCATCACCACCGTCCCCGTCATCGCCCGTTTGCTTCCCCCGACCCTGGGGCCTGGCTGCGCCCTGGTTCCCTTAGATCCTGGGGCCCGGCTCAGAACCAGGCACACAGTAGGCACCTGGTAAGTGCCTCCTGGGAGAATGAAGGAGGCAGGGAGAGATGAGAGTGAGGGTTTGGAGGGAGGGCTGTCAGGATTGGCATTGGTGGGGGATGGGGGGGCTAGGTGGGCGTCAGCCTGGGAGGCTCCGTCCTCTGCAAGTCCATTCCTAAGCCCTTCGGCTCCCGAGCTGCAGGTGGAGGGTGTTAAGAGGGATGGGGAAAGCAGATGTCCTCTGGAGACAGTTGGTTCTAAGCTTGAGTCTCAGGAATTGTCTCCAGTCTTGGGCTCCACCCTGAGCTAAAGCTGTTGACCCCACAGATGTAGGGGGTGCCCCTGGGCAAGGAGGGCGTGTGCAGCTCCAAGATGGTGATCCGGCCAGGGATGTGGATGGGAAAGGGCCCTTTCAGATACAAGTGGGGGTGTGAGAATTAGGGAGGGCTTCCTGGAAGCAGGAAGCTTACGGTTGGGAAATAAACCCAGAGGAGGGATGGGTGTCACACGGGGTCAGTGGAGAGAGAGAGGAGGGAACCCTGGGCCCTCCCACCACCTCCCTGCCCCTGCCTGGTCCAAGCCCCATCAGCCCCACCTGGGCTCTTGCGTCCTCCCTTTTCCTATCCTGCCTCTTTGGAACCCACCCTTTGCCTGGCATCCTCCACTCGGAACCCCAAGGTGATTTCCACCGCGTTCAGAGTCAAAGCCACAGGGCCCTGTCCTGACCCAGCCCGCCTGTCCCGTCCATCCTCTACTCCCCCCCCCCTCGCCTTCCAGCCACAGACCTCTCCTGTGGTCTCCTAAACCCTCTGGGCTGTTTCCTACCCCAGCACCTTTGCATAAGCCTTTTCTGCTGCCTGGAGTACTCTATTCCTGACAGCATCTGGGCCTTCTTATCCCTGACCTGAGGCTTCAGCTTAAATGTTTCCTTGTCTAAGAAACATTTCCTATACATAGTGAAGTAAGTCAGAAAGAAAAACACCCATACAGTATATTAACGCATATATATGGAATTTAGAAAGATGGTAACGATGACCCTATACGCGGGACAGCGAAAGAGACACAGATGTAAAGAACAGACTTTTGGACCCTGTGGGAGAAGGCGAGAGTGGGGTGATCTGAGAGAATAGCATCAAAACATGGATATTACCACTGTGAAACAGATCGCCAGTCCAGGTTTGATGCATGAGACAGGATGCTCAGGGCCGGTGCACTGGGATGACCCTGAGGGATGGGATGAGGAGGGAGGTGGAAAGGGGTTCAGGATGGGGGACACACATACACCCACGGCTAATTCCTGTCAGTGTATGGCAAAAAACACTACAATATTGTAATTATCCTCCAATTAAATAAAGAAAGAAAGAAACATTTCCTATTTGAATCCTTCATAGACCTAATCACAGCCTGCAGTTACCTTAACTGTCCTAAAACTTGTTTGTTTTCCTTCTCTCCATTAGAATGTCAGACCCATGAGAGCAGGGACTGGGCTACCTCTTTCATTGCTACATGCCCAGAACCTCAGGCAGTGCCTGGTAACAAATAGGCCCTCAATGAAGGAAGGCTGGACCCGAAAGAATTGAGTTGAGTAAACTCCGGGAGCTGGTGATGGACAGGGAGGCTTGGCGTGCTGCAGCCCATGTGGTCGCAAAGACTCGGACACGACAGAGTGGCTGGCCAACAGCAGCAGACGACGCGGAGTCCATCCTGTGCTCTGAGACGAGGAAGGTGGGGGAATCGAGGAAGGCTCCCTGGAGGAGGTGTTTAGAGCTGGGAAGCAAAATGCAGAATGGGGATGGGTGGTTGGCACTGAGGACAGCACAGAGACGCACAGAGCCAGAGCTGGGTGGAGAAGGTCCAGGGGATCCACCTTGCCCTCTTTGGAATATGTTAATGGTAGCCCCCTTTGATGCCAAAAGAATTCTGTCTAGCTCTGATGTGCTCCAGGAGGGCTGTCCTGTGAGGCTTTCAAGCCAGGCACATCCCGACCTGAAGCCTAGGAGCTAGGTGGCCATGGGCAAGTCCCTTAACAGTACTGGGCCTCAGCTACCTCATCTGTTTAATGGGGGTGCTGGTAACAAGGCCAGCATTCACTGAGTCACAGCCCCATCGCCAAGTGCTTTACAAGTGCAGGTGACTGGGTCCTTCAAGCCACCACATAAGACAGGTGTTACTGAAACAGAGGCAGAGAATCCCACGCACTCACGCTGGCGACTGGACACGCCCCCTGTCTGGCCCTGGTGAGCGCGAGGCCCTGAGAGCTCCCAGCGAGACTGATGCTGCGGGCACGTCTGCCCCTGGCGGAAGGAGCACTGACCCCAGCTGGGCCAGGCCCCTCCCCGCGCTCTCTGCCTCGACGCCCGCCCGCCCCTCTCCAGGCCTCTGTGGAGCCTGGCTGAGCCGCCCGCCCCTCCGGCCTGCCCTGCTGGCGCCCAGCGCAGTGCTGTGAGTCACGCAGCGCCACCTCCCTGCCCGTGACCCCGGCCAGCTGCCTGCTGTGCATCACTTTTTTTTTCTTGCCAGTTAATTATAGCCATTACTGTCATCACGGAAAAGTTACGTGATCTCACAGGTCCAGGAAGCCCCGAATCGTCTGGAGGAGCTGCTGTCCAAGGACAGAGCTTGGGAGGAGGCTCCTCCTTGTTGCCTGGCTCTCTCCTCCTCCATCGGACTAGCAACGCTTTGAGGATGAAGACGGCATCTCCCTCACTGGGCTGGTCCTCTGGACAGAAGAGCTGAAAGGATGTGGACTATATCGTGTTTAAGATATTCATTTATTTGGCTGCCACTGGGTCTTCGTTGTGGGACTCGGGATCCTCCATCTTTAGAATATCGTTTGTGGCGACACGTGAGGTCTTGGTCGTAACATGTGGAATCCAGTTCCCTGACCCGCACCCACTCCAGTCCTCTTGCCTGGTAAATCCCATGGACAGAGGAGCCTGGTGGGCTGCAGTCCATGGGGTCGCTAGGAGTCGGCCACGACTGAAGTGACTTAGCAGCAGCAGCAGCAGCAGACAGCATTCAAACCCAGCACCTGTATCGGGAGGGTGGCATGTTAGCCACCGGACCACCAGGCAAACACCCTAAAAAAATGTTTTAAAATGCATGACTGAGCTAGCAAGAAATCAGAAGCACTCCAATGCAAAAACTAGATAAACAAGCTTTAAACATTAAAAAATAATACATGAAAAGAATGTGTACGCAAGTCAGGAGAGGTTTGTGAGCCCTGAGCTGGCAGCTCCCTGAAAGAGTCCTGTGAACTGGAGCTTTGCTGGTCGAGTCCAGGCCAGATTTACGCACAGTAGCATCCACCTTCTTAAATATAAAGCTCCTTGAGTTTCGACAAGGCATGGAGCTGTGTACTCACCACCACAGTCTAGACTTAGAGGAACTTCCTCTCCCCCTGTTTCCCAGCGTCTTCCTTTAGCCTCTGTGCTCGTCTTCAGCCCCTGGAGAGCATGGACCCGCTTTCTGTCCCTCTAGGTTCACCCTTTTCAGGATGTTGTATAGCGGAGCCATACACTAGGTCACCTACTATGTCTGGCTCTTTCTACTTAGCATGGCGTATTTGAGATTCCTCTGTGTTGTATGTATCAGCAGTTTGTATGGATGTAACTCTTGAGAGTCCTTTGGACTGCAAGGAGATCCAACCACTCCATTCTAAAGGAGATCAGTGCTGGGTGTTCTTTGGAAGGAATGATGCTAAAGCTGAAACTCCAGTACTTTGGCCACCTCATGCGAAGAGTTGACTCATTGGAAAAGACTCTGATGCTGGGAGGGATTGGGGGCAGGAGGAGAAGGGGACGACCGAGGATGAGATGGCTGGATGGCATCACCAACTCAATGGACATGGGTTTGAGTGAACTCAGGGAGTTGGTGATGGACAGGGAGGCCTGGCGTGCTGAGATTCATGGGGTCGCAAAGAGTCAGACATGACTAAGCGACTGAACTGAACTGAACACAGTTTTTTTTTGTTTGTTTTTTAGGATTTGTTTCTTTGTCTCTGGCTGTGCTGGGCCTTTGCTGTGTGTTTTTAGGATTTGTTTCTTCGTCTCTGGCTGTGCTGGCTCTTGGGCTGTGTGGGCTCTCTCTAGTTGCGGTGCGCGGGGGCTGCTCTTTCTGTGGGGCACGTGCTTCTCACGTGGCGGCCTCTCCTGGTGTGAAGCTTGGGTTCTAAGGGATGTAGCTTCCGTAGTTGTGGCTCAGGGGCTTAGTCGCTCCGTGGTGTGTGGAATCTTCCTGGACCAGGGACTGAACCCATGTCTCCTACACTGAACTTTGTAGAGATGAAATATATAAAGTCAAAATAGAAAATACAATGGTTGAGAGTAGATCAGACACAGTTGGAAAGAAAATCAGTGAACTGGAAGACTGCTGAATAAATCTCCAGACTGCAGCACGGAAAGACAAGAGATTTGAAAGGGAGGTTAGGAGAATGACAGGAGGAGATCTGAAACAAACTGAGAATGGCAGGTGAGGACAATAGGGAGGAAAAAGAGAAACATGTTCCAAAAGGATGATGACTGAGAACTTTCCAGAATTAATGAGCGATGAATCCTCAAATTCAGAAACTCAACAGGAAAACAAGATGCAAATCCCCCTTGTCAATTATGTTGAAATTTCAGAATTTCCAGTGTGAAGAGGAGGCCTTAAAAGTGATTAGAAAGTCAGACTACCTACAAAGGAGTACCGATTAGGCTGATAGCTGACTTTCACCAGACAGAGGCAGTAGCAGGCGCCTTCAAAGTGCTGGGGAAAATAGCTGTTGATCAGAACTAGGTACTTAGTGAAACTTTCTGAGGCGCGAGGGGGAGTCAAGTAGTCTCCACCAAGAAAAGCTGCACATTGGCTCCGAATGAGCAGAGAAGGCAATGGCGCCCCACTCCAGTGCTCTTGCCCGGAAAATCCTATGAACGAAGGGGCCTCGTAGGCTGCAAGTCCATGGGGTCGCTAAGAGTCGGATATGACTCAGCGAATTCCCTTTTGCTTTTCACTTTCATTTCCACCAAGAAAAGCTGCACATTGGCTCCGAATGAGCGGAGAAGGCAATGGCGCCCCACTCCAGTGCTCTTGCCCGGAAAATCCTATGAACGAAGGGGCCTCGTAGGCTGCAAGTCCATGGGGTCGCTAAGAGTCGGATATGACTCAGCGAATTCCCTTTCGCTTTTCACTTTCATGCATTGGAGAAGGAAATGGCAGCCCACTCCAGTGCTCTTGCCTGGAGAGTCCCAGGGACGGGGGAGCCTGGTGGGCTGCTGCATGTGGGGTCTCACAGAGTCGGACACGACTGGAGTGACTCAGCAGCAGCTCCAAATGAGACACATTAGAGATTAGCTCTGAATGAAGCACATTGGAGGAAACAGTCAACAATGTGCTCAGAAAGAAAGAGGCTGACTTTAACAGGAGAGCCTGAGCCCCACTGGAAATGTGAGCGATGCCAGCCAGACGGGCCGGGCTGGACGCCGAGTCTGCACTTGGAGGGTGACGCCTTTCCCTGAGAGTTTGTATACAGAAAACCACCAGAGTGAAGAGGGGTGACACATTTAAAGCTTTCTGAGGCTGCAGTGTATGAGCCAGGCTGTGTGGGGCTGCCCAAGATGGGCGGGGCATGGTGGAGAGGGCTGACAGAGCATGGTCCATGGAGAAGGGAATGGCAAGCCACTTCAGTATTCTTGCCTTGAGAAGCCCATGAACAGTGTGAAAAGGCAAAATGATAGGATACTGAACGAGGAACTCCCCAGGTCAGTAGGTGCCCAGTATGCTACTGGAGATCAGTGGAGAAATCACTCCAGAAAGAATGAAGAGACGGAGCCAAAGCAAAAACAATACCCAGCTGTGGATGTGACTGGTGATAGAAGCAAGGTCCAGTGCTGTAAAGAGCAATATTGCACAGGAACCTGGAGTGTCAGGTCCATGAATCAAGGCAAATTGGAAGTGGTCAGACAGGAGATGGCAAGGGTGAATGTCAACATTCTAGGAATCAGTGAACTAAAATGGACTGGAATGGGTGAATTTAACTCAGATGACCATTATATCTACGACTGTGGGGCAGGAATCCCTCAGAAGAAATGGAGTAGCTATCATGGTCAACAAGAGTCCAAAATGCAGTACTTGGATGCAATCTCAAAAATGACAGAATGATCTCTGTTCGTTTCCAAGGCAAACCATCCAATATCACAGTTATCCAAGTCTATGCCCCAACCAGTAATGCTGAAGAAGATGAAGTTAAACGGTTCTAGGAAGACCTACAAGACCTTCTAGAGCTAATACCCAAAAGAGATGTCCTTTTCATTGTAGGGGACTGGAATGCAAAAGTAGGAAGTCAAGAAACACCTGGAGTAACAGGCAAATTTGGCCTTGGAATGAGGAATGAAGCAGGGCAAAGACTAATAGAGTTCTGCCAAGAGAACGCACTGGTCATAGCAAACACCCTCTTCCAACAACACAAGAGAAGACTCTGCACATGGACATCACCAGATGGTCAACACCGAAATCAGATTGATTATATTCTTTGCAGCCAAAGATGGAGAAGCTCTATACAGTCAGCAAAAGCAAGACCAGGAGCTGACTGTGGCTCAGATCATGAACTCCTTATTACCAAATTCAGACTCAAATTGAAGAAAGGATGGAAAACCACTAGACCATTCAGGTATGACCTAAATCAAATCCCTA